>JAVDBV010001587.1:0-18900 GCA_032619315.1 Piper longum
CCCCCTTTTCCTTTTATAATGAAATGATGGCTAGGGTATGTGAAAACATACTTCGACCATGTTTCCCTTAGCCGGTAAACGGGTAGTTGATACGGTTCACTTATCTGGTTTAAACGGTTAAATGGAATGGTTCACTTAACCAGTTAAACGAGTAAATAATATGGTTCACTTAACTAGTTAAATGATACTTAACCGGTTAAATAATACCTTACACTTGACCAGGTAATTAATAATTAACCAGGTAGCAGGTAAATAATTTAAATGAAAATATTAATTTTCTAACGTTCGATCCTACCACGTCTATTTTTTTTCTGGGTCTTTACAATCTCCCCAACTTGGAAATATTTCATCCCCAAAATATCACAACATTAGCAGGATAATCATCATTAAGTCCATCTTTAGGATTAGTTCATGTTACTACAATTACATTTTATGCTACAAACATGCTAGGGTATATCCTGGTCATTTCTTATTTAGTCTCCCATTTAGCTTCTTCTGATTCTTGATTTCTCCATAATACCTTTACCAAAGGAATTTCCTTGTTCCGGAGTGTCTTAGTTTCTCTTGCCAAGATGCGAATCAGCTTTTCCCATAGGTTAAATCCGATTGCAGCTCTAAGTCTACAAAATTTGTGATGATATGATTCTCATCTCGTACATATTTCTTTAGCATTGACACATGAAAAATATTGTATTCGTCATCGAGGCTTGGTGGTAATGCTAATCTATATGCCCAATTTTCGACTCGATCCAGGATTGAAAATGGTCCTATGAATCTTGGCTTTAACTTCCCTGATGTTCTAAATTTGATTACACCCTTTCTTGGTGATGTCTTTAGGTAGACAAACTCTCGAACTTGGAACTCTAGGTCCCTCCTTCGAGTATCAGAATAACTTTTCTATCGATCTTGAGCTGCCTTAAGCCTTTGTCGAATTAGGTTCACTTTTTCAGCTGTTTTTCTCACCATCTCTAGCCCGATTATGACTGCCTCGGTAGACTCTAACTAGCACATGGAGATCTACCAGGCCTACCGTATAAGGCTTCAAACTATTTCATTCCTATACTTGTTTGATAAGAGTTATTGTAGGTGAATTTAGCCAAGGCTAAGTATTTATCCCAATCTCCTCCCCAGTCAAGAAAGCAAGTTTTTAATAAATTCTCCAAAGTTTGAATAGTCCTCTCACTCTGACCATCAATTTGAGGATGATATGCTGTACTTAGCTTGATTTGGGTCCCCATAGCTTTTTGAAAAGCTTCACAGAAATGTGAAGTGAATAGGAGATCTCTGTCATAGACTATCTCCTTCAGAATCCCATGCAGCTTGACAATGTTATTGACATACAATTCCGTGAGGTATTCCACCATCCTTATTGATTTTGTGGGGATGAAATGAGTTGTCTTAGTCAAACGGTCCACAACCACCCATATAGAGTCATGCCTTTTCAGAGTCCTTGGGAGTTTAGCAATAAAATCACAAGTAACAAACTCCCATTTTCAAGTAGGTATTTCTAAAGGTTGTAATAATCCACCAGGTAATTGATGTTGAGCATTAACTAGTTGACAAGTCTAACACTTAGAAATAAAATCCACCACATCTCTCTTCATCTCAATCTACCAACAAGCTCACTTTTAAGTCCTAGTACAATTTTGTAACAGCAGGGTGTATTGAAAATTTTGATCGATATTTGAATTGTAAGAAAATAAGCTGAAAATATTTTTTCTCTGTGTGAGTCAAAATTTCCCTCGATTTCTTCTATACTTCACAAAAAAATATTACATCATAAAATTTTTATAATAGACTTGCTTTGAACAAAAATAAAATTTCTTATAACTGAATTTTAAGGCATCCAAACGCAACAAAATTTTTGACTTCCAAATTTTACTTTTTCTTTCGTGGAATTTTAGGACTACTAAACAGAAAAAGAAGAAACTGGAATAAAAACTATAAACCATCCAAAGAAGTAACTAATACTGGCAAACACCCTCAACAAAAAAGATGATAGCAAAAAATGAATCATGATATGGCAAATAACCTCTTTATGTGATGATTAGATCTCGTATAATTTATAAAAATTAAGCTATATATTGCAAAGGAAAGTATAGATTGTTATAAATTAAGCTAGATCAAGCACGAGGTCTAGCTTTGTCTCTTTAATTTGACAAGAGCGATTGCTTGGTTTGTTTAGTCATGGAAAGCTTCTCCATATAGACTAGAATTTGAACTGGTACACTTCTTTTCTTGGTCTTACACCAAAATTGACAAAAGAAAAAAAGAGAGAGCTCAAGAACAAAATTGGTTTTTAGCATGAAAGCATTCACTTACATATGAACGAATAGCTCAACTCATATTTTCCACCCTTTGTTTCCTAATGGGAGAGAGCAGAAACTATTTTCATCGATTGTAAGATTGAGACCAACAACTAACCTGCAAATCATCAACTTGGCCAACAACCAACCCACCCCTTAATATAGGATTGCATGTTCTCGAGGGTTACTCTCCCTTTTAGAAGGGGTGCAACTATTAGTGATGCATTATTTCCTGTATCTACACTGGATAAGACTCATTCAAGAAGAACATCCATGAGGTCGCAATTTCTGATTGTAGATCAAACAGGTCATTTGGATTGATTCAACCATACTCATACCCAATGAAGATATTTTCTGGCATATATTTTACATGAAAATAACCCAAACCCGATTCCGAACCATCCCTATTTTAGCCCACAAACCAAACAACCCACACCCTATCCACCCAGAAAAAAATATCAAATCCAAAGCATTCAAGGCCTCACATAGCTTCACATCCCCCCTCCCCCCTCTCACACATAGAAGAAGAGAGACACCCAGAGTAGTGCTCACTAGACGAGCAGAAACATGGCAGCATCAAAAGCCAGTAAAGTCCCAGATGTGGTGAGGGGTCTGGACTTGGAACGTTACATGGGACGGTGGTATGAGATAGCCTCCTTACCTTCCTTCTTTGTGCCCAGCAATGGGGAGAACACAAGGGCCACCTACACACTCAATGAAGATGGCACCGTCCACGTTCTCAACGAGACTTGGAGCTCCGGCAAGAGAGACTCCATTGAAGGAACAGCTTATAAGGCTGATCCTAATAGTGATGAGGCGAAGCTCAAAGTCAAGTTCTATGTTCCTCCCTTCTTGCCCATTATTCCTGTCACTGGTGACTACTGGGTTCTGTTCATTGACGAGGACTACCAGTATGTTTTGGTTGGTGAGCCTAGGAGGAAATATTTGTGGGTAAGTTCAGTTTTCCAATGTTTCTACATGTTGTATTAGATAAGAAGAGCTGCTTGGAAAGAGTTGATATTTGATATGATAGTTATTGATGATTCTTAGGGTGTTCATTTGGTATTGAAGTAAAGAAGTCACAAATTGGTCTATGGCCAATCAATTTTTGCTAATGACTAGAGAATTAAAAATTGCACTCCATCGGAGTTTTCCCTGTAAATTGAAATTTATCTTTACAAAAATATTAGTCGCACACAACGTGATGTCTATGCCTAATGATAATTGCACTAATGTCATTGCACCTTCTGGTTAGCAGATATTGTGTAGACAGACCGAATTGAGCGAAGAGATATACAACCAACTAGTCCAAAAGGCGATCGATGAAGGCTACGATGTCAAGAAACTGCGCAAAACTCCACAAGCAAACCCTCCTCCAGAAGCAGCAGACTCATCCATCAAAACCTCCAAAGGCTCGTGGTGGCTCAAATCTCTTCTGGGCAAATAATATGCATCTCTTCAACCTGTAATACCATTCATATCAACCATGCTGCGAAGCGAAACTCTCCTTAAAAACTCTGTTATTATCCCCTACAAAACTCCCATGGTATAAAACAAATATTTATTTATGTTATGCTTATGAGTGAGGCCTGCAAAGTTGTATCAAGTGAACGCTGCCAATAATAGATATGTCAGTCTTATGTTGATCACATCTCACCATTATATGAATAGAGTGCTTATTCGTGTTCGTTAGCTATTTCTTCTCCAAAAATCAGTAACATTGATCGACAGTGGCATTACTTTATATAGGGATTTAACATATTGTACAAACAAGCAAATATTATAGCCATCTGCCCATTCATCTCAGAGCCATATTTCAAGATCCTTTGGTGTGTTGAAGCGTATCACAGGACACCGAGCACACCAAGCTTTCTGGAAAAACCACCATCAGCTGTGGCTCCATTTTCGTCTCGTTCATCGAATAGGCCTCGTTCGAATCTCCTGTAGCATCAATCAAGGATGAGGAAATCTTACAAATCTCTTGATGGCCAACTGCCATGAGAAGATTCAAGTTTGTGCAGGCAGTGCATCACCGTCGGGCTGCTGTCATCATCAGATGCTTGTGGAATGACCTGCAAGTATCTGTAAATATGAAATGCGTGTACAAAATGCCAGTCCATTTTCCGGCCAGTGTTCAAACCCTGTTTAGCTTACATTTCCACCCGACATTGCACGTATGTGAGGAATTACAACAAATATGGGCAGATATTGAAACATCAGTCAACAAGCAGCTCTAGAGTGATCGTTGGAAAAGTGTCCAAAACTCCGTGTTCATAAAAATGCGGCATCCAGTCTGATCAGGGATTGGATTATCATAGCAGTGAAAAAAATTCAGCTTGCAACCCACCTCCGCTTACGAGCTGGCCGTTCCTGTTTTATCTCCGTTTCATTAGTCATCTCGTTGTGTGGAGCCACTCTTTCAGTCTCCACCTTACGACTAACTGATGTATCCTTCTCACCAGGCATCGGAAGTTTGAACCGCTCGCTGCGTTTCCTTAATTTGGCAACTGTATCAGAGTGAGGGTCATTGTCATTTTTTTCAGGTTCGATGGTTTGACAATCCGATACATGATTGTCAATATCCATAAACTCCAACCCACCAACATTCTTCTCCGCGATGACCTCACTGACCTTGTTCGGTATGCCATTGCATTGAGCAACTCCTACTGAATCACCAATCTGATCCACTTCGTTTGGGGCTTTTGAAGCTCCAGAAATGTTGTCTACATCTCTCTCTTTGTTGCTTGCCCAGCGTTCCAGCTTGGACCGTCCTCTTTTTGAGTTATGCTGGAGTACTTCATCAGATACAGCATCTTCTTGTCCAGAAGATGAAACATTAAACTTATCTTGGTCAGTACGACGAAATCTGTTGGAGGAACCAGTAGAAATTGGCCTTAGGCAATCATCTCCATTACAATCAACAGATTTCACATCAACCTCATTAGCAATTCTTGATCTAACCTGAAAATTTGAACATTTTAAAACGGTCATTCCCTCATTTGGCTTATTAAAGAGAAAGACCACTCTTGACTAAGTTTAAGGAAAAAGTAATGCAAGCAATTCCATAACAATATTTGCAGAAAAGTCAGTGTGTGGGCAGAAAACAAGCACTATCAATAAGCAGTTATCCTGCAATTGAACTTTCTATGGTAAAATTATACCTTTTCCCGTCCATGGTCATCTTGTTCCTTCAGGTCAAACCTTATAGTATTCTGCTCACTCCCACCACGTTCCTTACCTTTCCTTGCATTCTGTTTTCGTGTTTCCTTGTTGGCCAGATCTTTCTGACGACTAGACCTGTCATTCCTAGGATTCCTGCCATCATCTTTTGATTGGCTTTCTCTACTATTAGTACCCTCGTGTCCTCTATATGGTAAAGTTAGTTCATCACCACCTTCCCTTTTCCTATGGGGCTCAGTCTGTTGCCTTTGATCTCTATGTGAATACTCTTTATCCAAAGCAAAGCCTGTAGGTTCTTCCTTGCTCCTTCCACCCTCAAGCAACTTGTCTCCTTCACGGGATTGATTTGATCTGTGTTTGTCTTCCTTCTCTCTCTGTCTCCAACTTTCTTCCCTCTTTTTAACAGAATTGTGATTCTCATCAGTCTTCTGTCTCAATTTTGATTGATTGTCCCTTCTCCTTAGGTCCACCATTTCTGCCCTTTCATGTTTTCTTCTATCTTCTCTGCCTCTGTAGACATGTAAACTTTCTTCCTTCTCATGATCTCTTCTCACAATCTCATCATCCTTCCTTCTCCTAAAACGTGATTCATTTACTGCTTCCTGCCGGCCCATCAAAGTTGCCTCCCGTTCCCTGAACCTTGGCCCCATATCCTTCTCATGACGATTGTGCCGGTCACCATCATCACCCCATTTCCTCGTAAACTGATGTTCCTCCTCTAATCTATCATTTTCGTGAAACTTGCTCCTATGTCTCATACCTGTTTCTTCAGTTCTGCCCCCACTCCTGATTTCTTCACTCTTTCTTTTTCGCCCTTGAATATCTCCATCTTTCCTCTGCCAGCTTCTAACTGAAACATCCCTCTCTTGCCTCTCAAAATTCTCTATTTTAGGACGTGCATAATGACCAGAAACTACACCATATTCTCTATGTGCATGAGGGTTACCAATGTCCTCTCTACCTCTTGAAACAGTGCGATTCCTGTCCATGTCTTTTCTGCCATCAGGATAATAATCATCCCTTCTATCACCATGCTTGTCATCATCTCGCATCCTTTTTGGCTCTCTGATTCGTCTTAATTGTCCATCCTGCACGACTTCCTCATCACCACCTCCTCTGGACTTCTGGTAACGCCTACTGCTGCCAGATCCAGGCTTGCTATTGTCACTGTTGGAAGGTCTCATTTCATGTCCATTTGCCATTTCGTGGACAGCAGGTTCAACCATGGAACTTAATTTATATTTTTTAACAGAACTGGCCAATCCACTATCTTCATCATTCCCACTTACTTCCAAGTCCGATGTCAAGTCCTCACCTTCAGCCTCAATGCTATCAGCTAAAGCAAGCCTGTCGTCAAGCCCACCATCGTTTTGTTCTACGCTTAGCTCCCTCACAGCTTCAATTTCTACAGGTGAAACATCTTGTTCATTTCCATCATGCGATAGCCTGAATTGGCAAAAACTAGTTAGTCAAGAAACCAAACTTCGACATTCACTAAAAAAATTGCTTGTGATAACCAACACAAATCAATGAAAAAAGACGATATTCAATGAGAAAGCCTTCAAACCAATGACCTTTCTTCATAGGATGGAGTTTGATCCCCACTAGCTTCCTGCCCATCTGAACTTGGACGTGCACCAGCTGCATCTGACACAGTATTGAGATCATCATCCGGGCTATGCTTGGGACCACCAACGGATAATCTCTTAAAAGTTTCTTTCCTTGTATCACCATAAGGTGAAGTGACATGATCTGTATCTCCATCATCATCATCATCTCCTTTAGAATCTTCTCCTTCTGACTCATTAGCTGGCTGTTCTAAAGTGCCATTAGATGTAACTGAGTTGTCATTTGCATCATCTTGTAGCACAATCTGCAAAAGACCTATCCATATATAAATGTGATTTCCAAGCATATAGAATAAAAACTGCCTTAGAACATATAGTAGTCTCACCTCAATGATGACATCCAAATCTCGATTTCTTGGAGGCCGGGTATCTGTGGAGGGAAGACGTTCACCATATCCAGTTTCAACTTGTATTGCTCTTCCTGTTGGCTGGAAACCAACAAAATATAGGCACAAAAAATTGAGTTGACAAGCTGAAATCATAAGATAAATTTTTGGCATTTATGTAATAAATAAATTGCAGAATATACAAATTAATTGGGACACGCCAAATTTCATAGCCTACGTTGTAACCATTGCTCCTAATTATCAAATCCCAACTTCCACATTTGATCAAAAAGAAAACGAGCAATAAAAAGAAAGGTGCACTGATCAATATCATCAATCAGGAAGGTCAACAGCTGGCAACATTGTCTGATACTGCCTAAATGTGTATTACACCTCAACAATTTAAATACAGATATTCTCAACTGGCAATAAAAGCACCATAAGTAAATAGAAAAGCACAGGAATAATTATTTTTAATGAACAAGAAAGAAGTAAGAAAACTAAAAAACAATCATACTTACACATTCATAACACACAAATTGTCAACAGAATCCATGTGATAAACTGAAAAATATAAGGAACAAAAAAGAACTTTTTGTTGAATTATCATTTAGGATTAGCCAGTGGTATCAACACATCTTAATATATTAAATGCAACTTTATTACAACAATCAAGTCCAGAGATCAATTAATGAACTTTTAAAGGAAGTCTAGTGACATAATGAAGGCGATTAATATGATAATATCTTGTGGTATATAGACATGGCTTTATCGAATGGAATAGCAAGACAATCTATTTCCCACAGCTAACAATTCAGCACCCTGTAAATGACAACAATTGAAATGACAAAGATCACGCAACGATTGTATGTACACATCTAATTAAAAAAACAATAACATGAGACTTGTTTGGGGCTCATCTAAAAATCCATCTTTCAGCCACATGTTACTTAATCAGAACATGCTGTATTCAACAACATTCAATGCTTCTTTGAGAATTTCTTCTCAGCATATTCGTCACAGGAAAAAGAAAATCAAGATACCTCAAAATTGTACTAGTGGAATGGTAAAATTTATGGCAGGGAGCCAAAAGCGTATACACCATAATCGTACAACAAAAGAAGATCAATAAGGTAGAAATTGGCATTCTTCAAATGGAGAGTAACATACTAATTGTGGTAGTATGCGTGCAGCTGTTTTTCCTTGATTAGATGTATCAGCTTGCCCCCTGTCAACTTTACCAATATTAACATTTTTTGTTGAACCATCATGAAGACCAGCAGCAGCTGCAAGCTCAAGAGGTAAATCTGGATCATAGTCCTGAAAATTCCAACAAAAGACACTAAGCTAGCAATTGAGTTTGAAGATTAAGACAACTAACAATAAAGCAGCTCAATGGTATATACCTGTTCAGACCTTCCACTCTCATAAACACGGATCTTGCTCTGCATTGTTGCTTCAAGGCGAAATTGTTCCTTAAGGACCAAAAATATCAAATTGAAGCCAACAATTGTAAAAGACAGAAATGATAAATGTGCAAGCCAACATTGTTGAAATTTTTATCTTATTTTTTTCCAGTTCTGATTCGTTGTCTGTTGATGGACAAAATATTTTCCTTCAAAAAAAGTGTAACGCCTTAAAAATACTGAAATAATTGTAACTTACCAGCTGCTTGCAATAACTTCTCCAACCGTCTTCATCCAATCCAAAATTAAAGAAGTCTGACATATCCACACCAGGCAGTTTCCAGGGTTTTTCCTCAAAACTATCGATATCAACATCAAATACAGTCCTGAAATCAAGTTGTACGGCCCATTATGAAACTAGCAAGGCATAAGCAAAAGATAAGCAAAGCCACATGCCAAGCTTACTTATGAGAAGGAAGAGTAAACTCCATCCCACCACCAAAGGAGCGAGCTGAAGAACCACCAGGTGTGTTATATCCAGGATAAAAATTTCTTTGCAGAGAAGTCATGCCCTTATTACCCATTGGCCTCCAATCACCACGACCTCGGCCAGCAACCAAGCCAACAGTGCCAGGTGGACTAACCTGATTGGGCACGCCCCCACTACTAGCAGCACTTCCAAGAGCAACAGATGCACCAGGCCTCACATACTACATTGAAGGAAAAGATAATTAAGATAGCATCCTCCCAACAAAATTATAAACATCGAGCATTATATGTAAGGAACAAATAGAAAACCCTTGGTTTATCATCAACCAAAGGATGAAAGAATGACTGGCATAAATTAAATAAGATATGCCATCAATCAATTCCACGCACAAATTTACGAGATCATCAAAGCATAAAAGGTTCTCGCATGTAAAGTATTGTTGCAGATTCACAACCATAATACAACCTGAGACTCTATTTTAATAATTAAAACACACTAGCACGCAAAAGTAAGCAAAATATATTATAAAATGAAACTAAATCATGGTTTCTGCACTGATAGCTGAACAAGACTTTGTATATGTGATTCTTCAAGTTTTCCAAACTGTCCTATATAAAAAAGTATTCATGGAGTGTGATTCAATTAGAATAAAAATTAATTAAACGGAATGAGAACAAACACTTTTGATATAATGACATTTTGGTAAGATATAAATGAAGAAACTGATAGCCCATACACATAGCTGCTATATTATTAGTGTAAACTCTACAACGAAACGGTGACACCGGTAGCAATACGCGAAGCGGAAAAGAGAATCACATTGCCCTAGAAATTAGAATATCATTATAAGTAATAGGAAAACTCATAAGGATGTATCAGAAGAAACTGTAAATGGGAACGCCAGTGTAAAAGTAGATTGATTGGCCAAGTCATGTTGAAAAAAATGGTATAAAAAAGTAGATATGAATGAAAGCTTTTTAAACCTTCCTATACAAACATTTAGGGTCCTATGACACCAATATAGAAACGGCTTCAAACAAGGCTGAACAACAAACTCTAGCTACTTTTCTTGATAGCTTAGTAAGCTATAAGATGCAGGCTTAGCTGAAAAGGCCACACTCAGTTCAGCCTCGGCTATGGAAACAAACGTCATAGAGCTGTCACAGGGCCTTCAATCTTTGATCTGCTAACGTGATTACCAAATTCACCAGTTCTAGTGTCTTTTGCCACTTTCTTCCAACCGAGGAGGCATATAAGAAAAATCATCTTATGACACTTCCTTTCAACAGAGAAATAAAGAGCGTAGCCATCTTTCCCCACTTAAATGAAACAGTAAACGAAACAGTATAACAAGCAAGCCTGAGCAAAAAGCACCCATATAAATCCATCATGATTTCTTCAACTAATTACATATAAATGTCTTGAAGAACAATTCTTACTGGAAACCAACAATCCCTTTCACGCATGTACATTTGGAGAAACATACCAAGAAGCAAACTAAACCCGTGCACAGCAATTCTACATCTATTCAGACGCCATACAAACTGACCTTGAATTGAGAATGGTGGGGGTTGTATGCATGGTTATTGTATCCAATCCTCGCTCCAAAAGCTCCGGCGACACCTCCATTAGTCTTCCCTGCATCGGCACCGTCCTTCCCCTCCCCCTCGCCGGCGGCCGCGCCCGTCTCATCGCCGCCCTCTTGCTCCTCCAACGGCTGGCTCACGTTCACGTTCACGTCGTCGCCGGTAACAATCACCAAATCGTCCCCATCTTCGTCGTCTTCGTCGTCACCCATCCCCTGCATAGCCCTACTATGCATCGCAATTGGGCTCGCGTCATCGTTCAACACGATTTGCAAATCGTCTTCGCTATCGCTGTCATCTTCCCCGCCATCCTCGTCCAAGCCCCCTCCATATCCCACGCCATCAAGACCCGGCGCCAACGCAAGCCCCGGGATCACCGTCGCCTCAGAATCCCCGCCGATTCCGGAAACCCTAGCGAGCCTCGCGCTTGGGCCCGAATCGCCGCCATCGGTAGCCGAATCGTCGTCCTCCCAATTGAATCCACCACCCGCCGTCGCCTCCGGCGGCCGGAGCGAGGCGGGATGGGGCTGCGCGGACAGGGCAGCCGGTTTTGCGGGGGCGGCGAATGAGGAAGAAGCGGGGAGCTGGGGAGGTGGGAGGAGGATGTCGGTGTAGAGGTCGCCGAATTCGTCGTCGTCTTCCATGGCCACGCCCCTCCCTATCTCGTCCGCCGCCTCCTGCTCCCCCCCACCGGGCGACCTACCGATCGGCGGGGAAAGCTTCGAATCCGTCGAGATAGTGGTATAAAGATGCGATCTTGGACAGTTGCGATAGCAGCGCACGGCGCCGTAGGGCTTTCTCCGGTGCTCGGTCCGCCTCCGCCGCCGTCGTCGACCTCGTCTTCGTCGATGGCGGCGGGGATGAGGGAGAGGAGAGTGTCGAGAGGAGGACGAGGGAGACAAGGGCAAATGTGGTATTTCAAATTTCACACGTGTGAGAGGCAAGGGCGTTTTGGGAAGTTAGCGGCTACGTGGTCTTGATGAAGTGTGTCTACCGTAAGATTTTCTCTCTTTTTTTTCATCAGTCTATAAATATCTATTTTAATTTAGATTTTTAATATTACTGTTATAAATTATTAAAAAATAATAATACAGACGTTGATAAATTAAATTCGCCTATTTATAACTATTAAAGAATAACTAATTCATTATTTTATTTTTTTATTTATTATTATTATTTTATTATCGATATATTTTTTAAATATGATTCGACTGAATTAAGAATCCTAAATAATTAATAAATTCTATCTTAACATTATAATCTTACTTGGATTTAACTTTTTATTCACCCATAAATGTGTACTGATTAAGATTTTTACTTATTTCAAGTTTATATTTTTTCAGTAAGAATCAATGTTTTAAAACAACCATTTATTTATTTACTACTTAAAAAATTAATTATTTTTACTTTAAAATATAATTAATTATATGTATTAATTCTTGTATTTCGAATAATATATATATATATATATATATATTAAAGAATATTATTAATAATCTTCTTTAACCGCTTATGGAATAACTAATCTCGTGATTGGATTATATTCTGAAAATGGATATCAATAAATTAGGGTAGGCTGATTTAATTTAATTCGATTTGAACCCGAATATATATATATATATATATATTTGAATTTTAATTAAATTGTCTAAATCAAAGACAACCGTACCACAATCTATTCTCTGTGGTGTGGTCTAGTTTAATTTCTTTAGGTTATTGCTCCAATATGATTCAATTTAATTAATAATTTAAAATTAACAAAAATGATCAAAATTAAATAGAATTCTTTTAATCATTATTATTATAAATGCTAGCTCATTAGTGCAAATTAATAGGTCTAATTATTTTTAATATAATTAATTAAGTTAAAATTCTTAAATAATTATCATTAATATATTAAGTTTTAGTCCGATAATATTAGATGTGAGACTAATTTAATTTTAGAGGATATTACATGCTATTCGCTTTAAAGAAATTTATTTTTGAATATTTTTGTGATTTTTGGCTTACCACCACCCAGAGTTCACTTTAATTAATCTTGTAAAAGTCCAAATCAATAAATATAAATTGATGGGTTAAATTATATTTTCAAAAGTGATTTAATCAAGTTGAAGGTTTTAAATAGAACATAATAATATATTGGATCTTAACATAGTAAATATTAATGTAAGATTAACTTAATTTTATAGGTGTTATAATCATGGTTTGTAAAATATTTTTTATAAGATATATTATATTAAAAATAGATAAAACTACCTAATACAAAAAAAATATTTTAAATATGAATAAACAACCTGACAAAATATGTGAGCTAATAAAGAAATAGATTGGGGGGGTACGGTATTGTTGAAACAACCTTACATGATATGGAAAATTTTTGTTTATTGTCATTTGGAAGTTGAGGGGGATAAGTGATATAGAAAATTTCTCAAGATTGTCATTTAGAAGTTGAAGGGGATGTAGTGTAGTTTGAATCGAAAATATTTATTATTATTATTTATTAATTTATTATCAACTATTAATTATTATTGCATAATATATTACTTTATTCATAGTTTGTCATAATTAAATTTTAATTATTTTAAGTGACGATAAATAATTAATAATTAATAAATTTTGATTTGATATTCGAAAAAAAATTGCAACATAAAACCCATATTAATATCATAAATTTAATGTTATGTATTTATATTAAACTAATTTTTAAAAGATATAATAAAACAAAATGTTAATAAAATATAGCAACAACATTTATCTCATATATATATTAACCAATAAAACATGATTAACATTAATTAGTTAATTAATTAATTAAAACACCACCTTTGGTCTCCTCTACACCCTACCCCTTCCCCAAGCCAAAGCTCTCCCACCATGGCTGCTAGAGCAGCGAGGCTTGGGAGGTCCACCTGCGCCGCCGCCCGCAGGAGCCTATGGGCGCCGCTCATCTGCGCGGCGGAGCTGTCGGGATGCTTCGCTTCGGTCTCGCGTTTGTGGCGAATTGGTGCTCAAAAATGGCGGAGTGGCCGAGTTCTCGCTGTTGGGCGTCGGTAAGGGACTTCAGCGTCGGGGCTCCACGGATGTGGCGCCTCAGCGGAGCTCTGCGCAGGTAGATTGTCCAAATTGGTATGCTACGCTGTCCTCGATGATTGCTAAAGCATGAGTCTTTTGATTGTGGTAGTTGGTTTTCGCAATCGCTACAAGCTGGTCTGCTACATCCTTTTTCAATGAATGTGAAAGGGGGAGTGTTTTTTATGTATTTTTTGATTTTTCTTGGTTACTGCTAGCTGATTGTGCTTCATGATCATCATTGAATACGAAAGTCGGAGTATTTTTCTCTGTATCAGTTCATTGTATTGGTGGCAGCTAGCTGATATGCTTCATGGTTCTGGATGACTGCGAAAGTAGAGTAGTCTTTTCGTTGTGTTTGTTGAGTTCTTTCGGTCGCTACATGCTTCTCAATGAATGGGAAAGTGTGAATATATTCATTTTATTTGTTGCTGCTGGCTGATATGCTTCGTGGTTCGTTATGAACGCTTAAGTGGGAAGTACTCTCATTGAAGTAGTTGATTTTTGTGGTCGCTGTTAGCTAATAGGCTACATAGTTCTCAGTCAGTGCTACTGTGGGAGTTTTGGCGTTGTATTAGTTTGGCTGATAGCAGAGGAATAGGATTTATGGAGCTGATTTTTCTAATGTTGCCCTGTGATGGCAGCTCAACCAACAAGACTTAACGGAAATGGCATGGGAAGGTATAGTTGATGATGTAAATGCTGCCCGATTGAGTAAGCAACAGGTGGTGGAGATGGAGCATTTGATGAAAGCCTCGTTGGAGCAGAAGATTGGTTTGGCTTGGAGGATCTTTGCCAAAGCTGGTACGGATAATACTTCGGTCTTGCAGGCCACCGACGAGTTTATGTCCAAGCAGCCTAAGGTATGGCATTGTCCTGAAGGCAGTCAGTTCTATTTGGTTTTTGTTCTCATTGAACTTATGCAGTGATCTATATTTGTTTTTTTATTGAAGCTTACATTTTGACTTTTTAAGTTTTCTTTTGAAGGTGATTGGAGATACCAGCGGGCCAGTAATGGGAACATTTCTTCAGTCACTCCTGGATGCGGTGAAGAAGCACCATAAGGATCTGGGTGATCATTATTTGTCAGTTGAACATGTTATATTGGCTTTCCTGTCAGATAAGAGGTTTGCGAAGGAATTGTTCAAAAAGTTTCAACTTGGAGAGAAGGAATTGAAGGATGCAATTACAGCTGTACGCGGAAACCAAAGAGTGACTGAACAAAGTAACACATCTTTATTTTAACTTTGTTCGTTGAAATAGTAACTAGTGAAGAAGCATCTTTGTAGTTCGATAACTATTATCAGTATTATTTTTTTTTATGTTGAAAACCGAAATGCTTTTCTGTTCACTATGGACCCCAAATTGATTTTATCGTGTCCCTGATCTCAATTTATTTTTATTACACTCATTGGCAACTTCTGTTTTTTCTCTTACATTTTTTTTGTATTGTTGCGTGTTAACTTATAGATCCAGAAGGAAAATATGAGGTCCTATACTTTACACAACTTGCCAGGCGTGGAAAGCTTGACCCGTAATTGGCGTGATGATGAAATTTGGTGTTGTATCCAGATACTGCCACGGAGAACAAAAAACAATCCTGTTATAATAGGCGAGCCTGGTGTTGGGAAGACTGCATATGTGATAGTTCATTGGTGAAGGAAAACCGAATAGATAACTAAGCTGTGCATGTCCTGCTCATACTTGTCTTGTTGTCTTCGTCTTATTTTTTTCCAGTTGATTTCTCTAGATATTGGTTCACTTACTGCGGTTGCTAAGTTTAGAGGAGACTTTGAAGAGAGATTAAAAGCTGTTTTGAAGGAAGTCACTGCATCAAATGGACAGATAATCTTATTCATTGATGAGATTCATACAGTTGTAGGAGCAGGCTTGTGTCTCCTTAATATTTTGAAATAGTGTCCTGATTCTCATGCTCTGTACAAATGTCAATCTGCAATAGAGCATTGGTGGAAGCAGGAAAGAACTGGGCATTGTGGTTCAGAATTAATTGTGGAAGCTCCTGACCTGAGGATACCCTTACTATGTTTGAGTGAAAAATACTAGGTTGGCAGGATGGGTTTGTGGAACATGGTAAAAAAAAAAGTGCTTGTTTTGGACGCTAGAGGTGCAAATTTTTATTAGAATGGATCAAGTGAACAGAAATATGAAACACCTTACCATGTTAGGAAAGTTGACAGTGATGGTCGACCATGTTTTGACTTTGAAACCTAGACAGTTGAGGGTGGTTGAGCAAGCTGGAGGCCGATCTGGTATCCCTAAAGGAAAAACAAAAAGAACTAACTGAACAGTAGGAACATGAGAAGAATTTGATGACTCAAATTCGATCAATTAAAGAAGAGGTTTGCTGCTTTGAATTGCTTTAATTAACTGTACCTAGGAATTCTTTTTGACTTTTTATAATATTAGGGTATATCTTTTCAGATTGACCGAGTTAATCTTGAGATAGAAGCAGCTGAACATGAGTACAATTTGAATCGGGCAGCTGAGCTTAAATATGGAACCCTAATTTCTCTTCAGAAGCAGTTTGAAGAAGTTGAAAAGAATTTTGTGGACTTCCGAAAATCAGGGACGTCCATGCTCAGAGAAGTGGTCATTGATTTGGATATTGCTGAAATTGTTAGGAAATGGACCGGAATTTCTCTCTCAAATATACAGCAGTCAGAGAGGAACAAACTAGTTTTGCTAGAGCAAGTTCTGCACGAGAGGGTGGTTGGGCAGGATATTGCTGTGAAATCTGTAGCCGATGCAATTTGTCACTCCAGAGCTGGCCCCTCTGATCCAAATCGTCCCATTGCTAGTTTCTTGTTCATGGGTCCTACAGGTGTTGGAAAGACGGAGCTTGCTAAGGCCCTTGCTGCTTACCTTTTCAATACAGAAAAGGCTCTTGTGAGGATTGATATGAGTGAATACATGGAAAAGCATGCAGTCTCTCACTTGTTGGGTGCCCTGTCGGGGGTTACGTTGGATACAAAGAGGGGGGGCAGTTGACTGAAGTCGTTCGACGAAGGCCATTTTCAGTGGTTCTCTTTGATGAGATTGAGAAGGCACACCATGATGTTTTCAACATTATATTACAGCTCCTGGATGATGGGAGGATCACAGATTCTCAGGGTAGAACAGTGAGTTTCACAAACACAGTTGGGATAATGACATCAAATATAGGGTCGCATTATATCCTTGAGACACTCAAGAACACAAATGATACCAAAGATGCAGTTTACGAATCAATGAAAAAGGCAGTTTATAGAGCTTGCCAGGCAGACACATAGGCCAGAGTTCATGAACCGTATTGATGACTATATCGTTTTCCAGCCATTGGACTCCAAAGAAATCTGGAACATAGTTGAAATACAGGTTGCCCAATTTTCTCATGCTCAGAATATTTGTTTAGAAATCAGTATTGTGTTTATCTGTTCCAATTGCTGTTTGTTAACACTTTCAGACGTCATAGAATGTTAGCAAGTATGACAATGTACATCCCTTTCTGCAGTTGAATCGATCAAAAGCCCGTCTCAAGCAAAAGAAGATTGACATCCACTTCACAGACGAGGCTGTCAACCGGCTGGCACAATTGGGTTTCGATCCAAATTATGGTGCTAGGCCTGTTAAAAGAGTGATTCAACAAATGGTAGAGAATGAAATTGCATTAGGTGTCTTGAAAGGAGATATTAAAGCAGACTCCGTAACTTTATATGTTGACGCATCCCCTTCTTCCAAAGAGCTTTCTCCCAGTAAAAAGTTGGTCATCAAGATGTTGCAAAATGCCCCCAACACAGAAGAATTAGTTGCTAACAGATGACCCCTGTCAACTCCCCATTGTTAGGTTAACATATTTAAAAAATAGTTTCTATTAAATTGGGTTGATGAGTTATCAAATAATATTGTTTTGCTTCCGAAAGAAGTGTCATGGCTTGCCCTTAAAACATCATTTTCCTTACCAAAAAGAAAACGCAGTTCAATTGTAGAACTTACAATTACTTGATCAATAAGACTAGTCTTCAAAAACCAAGTAGAACCAAGTTACGTAGTGATAACCACTACAAGCAGTGCAAGGTGTGCTATGAAGGTGGTTCGATGACCCAAAACGACAAGATCAAACATTCGCTACTCAAAATACCTTGTCATCTCAATTGATCTATTGCACAATTTGCAGTTTCATCTGCAACTACTAAACTTCCTGTCACCCGAGCCGCACAAGAAAAATGATGACATGAAAAGAAAAAAAAAGTTGAATTTGAGGATTGAAAAAATGCATGGGCAAGATTAAGAATTGCTCGGGGGTGACTGGCATTTCTGAAACCAGCTTCATGTAGTACCAAAATATTGATACACACAAGCACACTCAAGTTTTGATCTCGACCTGCATTCACAGTATGTAATGCAATTAGCTACTTAACAATAATTACAAGGACGACGTTATAAAAGACGTTCACTTTCAGTCTTTTGAAGAAGCCATAAGTTCTACCAAAATGATCTTCAGGTCTCATTTTGCATTCTTAGGCAGGTATCAAGAACAAGTCACCTTCAAGTTTTTTTTAAAAAATGAGAAGATAGTTGATCTGCTCAATGGTCTCGGAACACAAAATGCAAAGTCTTACCAGCATCAAATGCAATAAGCTGCCTATTCTCAATTGAAAAGATGTCCAGAATTGCATCCTCACTAACAATGTTCAACTTTGAACAATTGATGCCAAAAATTTGCAGCTTCATGCCAAATCAAACACTCGCATTTACGTCACAAAGATGAGAAGCCCCACACGATTCTTGAAGTATTAGATCACAAGTCATATCCTTGCAGCTCCATCAAGTTCAGACCTACCACCGCAATGTCGAACATGAATAAAATCCCCCCCCCCTCCCCCCCCCCCCCCCAAAAAAAAAATTTGTG
>JAVDBV010001597.1:0-22199 GCA_032619315.1 Piper longum
ACCAGCTGGGGAGGCCGGCGTTCGGGCGTCATCGGCCATTAGAATTGCATATAGGGATTGTGAAGGATTGTCAACATGCTACTATATATATATTTATATATATGTATATATATATAAGGGGGATTAAGGTGGGGGTGTTGGCTTTTGCAATGCAACATCAACAACATTGAGCTGGTGGATAGACCCACAAAAAGTATTTTGATATATACCATAGCAAGTTGGAGGTGAGGGCAAGCACCACCATGGCTAACCAGGTGGGGACGAGCGGGGCAGTCCTCCCAGAACTATCTGGCTTCGTGAGGGCATGTGATCACTTCGGATTTTGTCGTTCATGGTTTGACATGGTCGAATTGTTAAAGTGGTTGTTTGGGTTTGTACAGAGGTAATGGGAGGTTTTTTGTGTATATACAGTGCTTTGAGTTACTGTAGCTTCACATGAGAGACATGGAGACGCGGTAGACATGTATATTTTGCAGCCATGCTGCCTAGTTTAAAACGATGTATCAATCAAAGAAGCTTTAACATAATTATATACTTGCAATATATAATCAATAAGACCCTATCTTTAGAACGCGACCTAAGTATAAAGTCTATGTCTTTTTCGTAAAGTAAATTTATAAAAAAAAGGTAGTCATATAAGATATATTTGAAACTTGGAACGTATAAAAGTCTGGATCTACCTTAAAGTTCATATTTGAGGACTGTTTTGAGCTGGGATCAACTAAGGCTATTTGCAAATATATATTCAACGAAAAGCTAATATTGTAGGTGAGCATCTCAACGAGAACAAAAAGATGATAAGATACAGACCTGAAAGCTTGTTTTTTACATTGACCAAAATTACTGTTACTTTACTCCTATCATATTTTATACTTCTGGTCTCTCAAGGAATTATTGCACCCTTAATGACTCAATCTTTCTCTTAATTAAATGGTGAGCTCAAACTAGCTAGATAACCTGAGTTTATCACTTTTCCCTTACCAACCACAAACTCAACTCCAAATCATACTCAATGGACTCAAACTTATATTGTTGTAACGATTAGTTGAGCCTTTTATGCATAGTGGTTACTCATAAAATTTTACGCATCCAAATTCAAAATTTTATAACTCCTCTTTGCCCTGCATTGCTGGTCCCAAGCTTATAAAAAAGAAAGGTGAGAACCCAGAAAACATTTGTCTATTAAAATTTGCCATTTGTCTCCATAACTTCAATCTCTTTTTAAGATAAGGGGAAAAAGAGAAGAAACCCAAATTAATATTGGTCTATTCTAATGAGTCAAATCAGCCTTAATTACTATGTTTCACCTCAGCCAATAATAGCAAGCTGCTCGTCCAGATTGTTTACGCCAACAAGTGCAAACAGAGTGTAGGTAGAGCAAAATATGTGTCTACCATATACAAATAAGCTCACTGTAAATGTAAGACTGAAGCTACTTAAGCACATATGATAAGCACACACTATGTTTGACGAAATATCAATCAAGTTGGAGAAAGACTAGATCTACCTTTTTTCCAAAAAAAAGCTTATTTCTCCCTCTTTTCCTTGTATACCAATATCTTCGTCTTCAAAGTGGTCGAGTTTTTGAGAATGGAAAAGAAGCAACAAAATCCTTCCCAACAAAATCAAACATAATAAGAGGTACTAGAACAGTACTACATGTTCTAAAAACCTGATAAAACAAGAGTATAACGGAATAACCTAGACTTGCATGTCATTGAATATATATAGCAATTGAAACTTCAATGACAATAACTTGACAGGCAAATATTGATGAATGTAGTACGTACTATTACTCATCTGCCAAACCAGGGAGGAATGGATGTGGACTTAAACCATTTATAAATAAATGTTCACCATTCAATATAACATTGATCCTGACCATTGTAGGTCAGCTTTCTCTACTCCTATCTCGATTGATACGGCACCAATATTGAGGTCCCCTGTGAACAATGGCATGATTTATATTTGTCTCAAGTAATTGGTCTCTCTATTTGAAGGTATTTTTCCAAATCTACTGCCATCTTAGTATTCCATTCCTTCCAATATCATGAGATTGAAGAAGTTATAGAGAAGTTACACACTAGGAAACCATTGAAAAATTTTAAAACTAACCAATATGAATCTTCCTGGCATGATGCAATATACCCAAGAAAATTGAAATTCATGACCATATTCGATCATTACAAAGTTCAAACCTTTGTTCACAGTGGAAAAAAATACATGGTACTGAAGAGCCATGTGGAATAGAAAGGATGGTGGTGTTGTTTCAACTCTCAACCTACCTACCAAACCCATCAAAAGCGAGGCACAAGATAAGATTCCCATGTCCCCTCCCCTTGTGCTGTTATGAACATGGAAACCCTAATATCTTACCAAAACCCTAATTCAAGGGCAATGGCATTGGTAATCCGGGTAATATGGGGAAGGTGTCAGGGGCATTTCTATATTTGATGTCGGCAAATGGAGTGTGGGTCCCAGAATGACTCATGGGGCCTACAGGATCTGGCAAGGCCCTAAGAGCAGCCAAGGGGAGAGGATCAGAGGATCCAATCAAAGGTAAGGGGAAAAGGGCAGTACATCACTCTCAAAGAGCACATATCCCAACTTTGTATCAGACCAAAGGACATACCCCAATGGGAGAAGAAAGAAAAAAAAACTTGCCCATGCTGCCAACCTGGGCAAATAATAATGATCATAGCTTTTGGGGAAGATTCAAGAACACAAATAACTTGGGAGAAAAAACAAATAAAAAACTATCTACCTTGAGCAACTCTTTTTTAAAAAAAAATTAAAAATTAACCAATTAAAGGAGAACAAGGAATGACAAATCGAAGCCATCCTAATTATATACAATGTATGCAAGTGTACACAGGTGCGTGACATGTTATGTGTACAGTTTAAAACCCCCTGGTTGAATCCGACTCGACATGCTCTTAATCATGAGAGTTGAAGTCAACTTTAGGCTGGCTCAAGCTTTTATAATATATATCTAATTTATTTCTCCGAAAAATAGAATTTTTCGTTTAACCTAATCTCTGGACCAATGTTAGTGCCATACATTAATTGAAGAAAAATAGATGGGGTAAAAAGCCTATTTATTAAAAACCATTGTAAAGTCATTAAATTACGTAATACATGTGTTTTTTTTATAGGAACAAAATTCTTATTTTGTAGAGGTTAAGTTGCAACTCAACACCATATTTGAATTCATTTAAATCTGATTTTATATATCGTCTGCCTGCCGATAAAAATTATAACATATCATGCCCATATGATCATAAGCATAATTTAAAGTATATAACGGCATTTTAAAATGAGAATAATGGTTATTTTTTCTAGCATTTTTGAAGCATACATGTAGTCCCCTTCATGAGCATCAACAAGTAACTAGGATTCGGTTTGAATAAAAGATAAGATACTAGCATTTATACTTGTAGAAAGCCTAAGTTCTTAATTGAATCTAATTAACTTGTTTTGCTGCAAGCTCATACTGCTAATATAAACAGGTAAAATCCTTTATTTCAATAGCATTGTGCTCATCACATTATCAATTATACTTCCTACTTCTCTTGATTAATCATATGGTAATGCATCCCCATAATTAAAATCAAAGAAAAAATACACTACGTTTGATTATAAAAACCCATGAACAATCATGGTAGGCATGATATACAGGACCAAATACAATCACAATTACAAAATTTTAGTTCCATGAAGTACCACCTTAGCAAATACGGGATATACGATTCGGATCAGATTCGAATATGGTAAATAAAATACATATAATCTTAAGGTTAGATTTGGGTTTGGATTTTCGTGTTTAAGGTCGGATATACGAATATGATCACTATCCGATTCATATCTAACCCGAACCCTCAGCATACAAGCGAACTAATTTTCTTTCTTGGTGAAATTAAAATAGAAAATGCTTGTTGGTAAACGGATGGTGGACATGTCATGTCCATAGACTTAGTGTCCATAGACAACTCTGGCATGAACAGTGATAGAGTAACCACTGGATCTCACTCTCCATGTTATCCACTCACAATTCCCGCCACAATCTCATCAACCTCACAGCTAGAAGAGTCTTTGATAAAATCAAGAACAATAACAACAAAGAAGAAGAAGAAGCTTACATTGATGAAGACCCTACTATCTTCACCTCCAATCATCTCTCCCAACCAAACCTACCTCACAAAACTCTCCCACCTCAAACTTCCAACGAACCTCGCCAAATCGCATGCCACCGTCTCCGGCGTATCCACAGCGGCGGCGTCGAGACCACCGCCTCCCGAGTTCGACTACCGAGTCGAGATCATGGGCGACTCGCGGGCGGCGATAGCCGAAACGCACCCGGAGCTGCTGGACCTGGTGGAGGATGGCAGCCTGGTGCTGGTTGAGAAGAAGCGGTTCGGCCCTGTGCCCCCTTGGAGGGCCGCATTCGTCGAGCCCGAGGCGATTTGGCTCGTCGGCACATCACACGTCTCCGAGGAGTCGGCGTCGGCCGTCGAGCGCGTGGCCAGGGCGGTGAGGCCGGAGAGGGTGGTGGTGGAGCTCTGCCGGAGCAGGTATATACTGATCAGAATTTTCATGTAAAAAAATTACTATTTTCCTTTCGTATATATTTTATTTCGCAATGATCCTTCTTTAAAATTTAATTGAATTCTCATAGAAAATACTTTCTTCCACAACAGTTTAGATATTCTTTTTCCGCAAAATTATATATTGAGGCTTTGCTGGGCCATTGCATACAGGGAAAGAAATCTTAACCTACATCCCCATTCGCCTTCTCTATGACTAATATGTACCATGGGTGAAACCTAGGATATCGTACAAAAAAATGACCAAAAAAATTGAGAGTTCTGAACCGTGGAAAATACCCATAATTTGAGGTGCTCTTGGATAGATAATTGAAAACAATATTGCTAACATAGTAGCTTTGGTACTAGCAGGGCTGGGATAATGTACACAAGTAGAGAAGACGATGATCTCCCTTCCCTCCGGTCCAACATGTTTTCTCTCAGCGGGAACAATTTTTTTGGGGCTGTAAATCGCAGCATCAATTTGGGTAAGTCATGGTCTTCCCTTTTCTTGATTGAGTATATAATTTATACATCAGGCTTATATATCCGAAGATATATACTCCTTATTAAGAGTTTGTCGACGCTGTTACTTATTCTTCTTGTTAGTCGTTACATAGCGAAGCGTTCATGCCAAAGCTTACCATGAAAAAAAAAACACTTCCAATCAACCACATATCAATACTGTTATAAATTATGGCTATGAATGATACGTTTCTTTCTAAATTTTTTTGTGGGTATGATTTATTCGTTTGCATTGTCCATGCTTCCTTTCTCATGACAAACTAGCCTGTAAAGCTTGGTCACAGCTGTTGACTAACATAGCATCTGGTTGCATGATTTTTTTAGATGTTTAGCAGGCTGCATACTTGAGACCAATCTCTACAAAGCAGGGAGCCATTTGCAGATCTTATATGTGTTGTTTTTGTAAAAACTAATAATTTATTTGGCTATTCATATCAATAATCACTTAATTAATATAAATTTGGATACACAAATTTGTACTTTCTAATGTCCTTAAACTAATGCACCTTAATTCAAAGTACAGCGCTGGAAGTTAATTATCTAAAACAAGTTAGTTTTTTGGGGGATAATGGTGATTTTTTTTCATGATAGGAGGACAAACTGCCTTGGCATTGAGGCTGCTTCTTGCAATTTTCTCCTCAAAAATATCTTCCAATACCAATCGACCTTTTGGAGATGAGGTATATAGTTTTTTTTTGTATAACATTGCTTTCAATTTAGCCACGAGTGAACTAATGTTTTTTTTTAAAAAAAAACTATATAAATGCAGTTTCGAGCTGCCAGGAAGGTGTCTGAAGAGATTGGGGCTCAGATAGTTTTGGGAGATAGACCAATTGAAATAACTGTATGTTAGTAGGTATACATGTTTAAAATATAATATTGCCAGAATTTTATTTTCATGTTCCTTTCTGTTGAAGTTCATAATTTTTAAAGTCGTAATTATTAGAAGGTAATATTGTTCTAGCTGCTAGACATGAAGCTCAACTTGTAGTGAAAGATACATGTCATTTACATATATTTCATAGACTATCCTGAGTTTAATAAAAAAGTATAGATATAAATTAACGTTGGTCTTAATGTTTTCTGAATATAAAAAGTTATCAAACCACTTTTAAGTACTTGAACGCCTTGTGAAACTTAAATAATGATACAATTAATTATCTCTTTAGATGAAATGTGGTGGATCTATTAGAAATAAATATACTATTTCCAATATCCCCCAATATGACACTATTATATATACCAGTATTCCACCAAAAAAATGGAAATAATCATATAAAAAGAAAACTGTTAATATTGCTCACATTTTAATTTTTGCCCTCTATTTAATTCTCTACATGAAGTGTATATATATATATGTTTATGCTAAGGGTGACATTTTAATACAAATTTAAAATGTTGAATTTATCTTTTACGTCTATTTTACACAGCTAGAAAGGGCTTGGAAATCTCTTAATTGGAATGAGAAAACAGGCCTCGTCATTTCACTTGTTCGCGGTGTCGCTTCCCCATCATTAATGGATGTATCTAAGGTGAAATTGAAGTTTAGATTTCTTTGCGATGTTAAAATTGCTTACTATTAGGTCAAGTTGATATATGTGAGAATATCAGTTTAATCAAAGTGAATTTAGTTGTCCTTTCAAACCGTATGGTTATATATTTTTAAAGTAGACAAAATTATATATTTTTTTATCATACGGTCATTGTGATCTAAAAAGGCTTGCATTAACTTGAGCTGACATGGGACACCAATTTTTTTCGTATAGTAATCACCTCATTGTTCTCTCTTTAGTTATAAACTTAAAAAATTTTGGTCATCTACATATGTTATTGCATGATTTTGATAATATCTCAATTGCTCAATCTTGGGTTGATGAAGGGACATGAAGAGGATGAGAGCACATTGCAGTTGTATGAGCAGCTGAGCCTTTCCTATCCCTCCCTCCTCAATCCCCTCATACATGAAAGAGACACGGTATATATATATAGAGAGAGAGAGAGATATATATATACACACACAAATATTGCTAAATAGTTTCTTTTGATCCGGTTTTCTTCTTCTTTACCATTTTGCTCAAATTTTGGTCGCAATCGTAGACAAAATTCAGATTTTATTCTTCTTTTCTACCTAGCTTAGCTTATACATACATATATATAAATAGCTTAGTATATATCTGTCTCATCTTAGCTAATATTATCTTCAAAGTGTTATAGTATCTTGCATGGTCTTTGAAGAGAAGCAAGGCAGTGAACAAGATGAAAAGAGTGGTGGGTGTGATTGGAAGAGGCCATATGAACGGAGTTGTATATGCACTGGTATCAGACCAGGGAGACTTGAGATTTCGTGATCTCGCCGGCAAGAGTCCCTCTAGCAATAGCAATGTTAATGGATGGCTTGATTCTTTCGTCAAGAGTACAGCTCGGGACACAATAATAGGGCTTGTGGCGTGGGCCTTGTTTGAACTGCTAAAAGCTTCTCTTCCCTCTCTCGTCTAACAATTTTTTACATGGCTTTTTTCCTCTCTCTTTATGCATTTTTTCCCTACAGGAAGGGAGCACTTGTTATCCTTTTGCTTAATATTACTCGCTCATAAATAGCATTGGTTTTTTCATAAAAGAGAATTTTATTTTATTACTAAAATACACAATATGGCCATTATATTGAGATAGACTCAAAGTTAATAAATAGTCCATATTATTAAGAACACTAATAATCTTACGCATAAGAGAGTTTTTTTAGAAAACTCATTTTAACTAAGAGATAGATTATAATTTCAAATGTATTGAATCTCTTAATTTTAATCTTTTAATATATTTGCTTGCGAGAATTGTGGCCTCTCGAAAGAATTTGTAACTCCACCTTTAATGCACTGCTAATACAATCATCTGAGAATCCTTAATTAGTTAGTTATAAAACCCCTGTAGGGGTTTTAAAATCAAGGATTATCCCAGATTAAGATATTGACGGTGTTTTTCAAATCTTGTATTACCAATGGATGAACTTAAAAAGAAAAAAAAAGGGGATTCAAAGAATCAGCTCCTCTTTCCCCTTTCGATCTTCTTGGCCGAAGTGGCTTGCGAGTAGAAGAAGGTCCCGAGGATGGCCACGGCGGATCCCAGCGCATTGAGCGGCCGCACCTGGTTCCGGAAAACGATCACACTCGCCACAATCACCGCCACCCTCTTCATCGTGTTCCCCACCGAGAACGTCAGCGGGCTGATCTCGTCCAGCGCCTGGTACGACGCCTGGTTATATAAGTGGTAGAAAACGCCCGAAATCCCGACCCATAGACATAATAATATGCTTGGCCTGCTAGCGCCGCTGCTGAGGATGATCTCTACCGCCCGGCGATACCCCTCCGCCCAGTGCGGCCCCTCGACAAAGATGGCGACGGGAACCAGGATCAGCAGTGAGAGGATGGTGATGCACCCGTAGAGGTTTAGCCCGTCGACTTCGCCGCGGAAATCGTTCAGGCTTTTTTTGGAGAAGATGTTGCGCAGGACGAAGCCGACGTTGCTGACCACGGCCCCCCAGAGCCCCGCGGGGGTGAAGGAGGCCTCGGTGACGGCGGCGAGGGAGCAGCCGAGGACGATGGGGAGGAGGGAGAGCCAGACGGGGGGCGGGTAGGAGGCGGCGCCGAGGGCGGCGGAGAGGGCGACGGAGAAGACGGGCTCGGCGGACTTGATTACGTGGGTGAAGGAGACGGCAGCGTTGGACAAGGAGACGCAGGCGGAGACGTGGCCGACGGTGTGGAAGAGGGCGGGCCCGAGGAGGGCGAGAAGGAAGGGCTTGGAGACGGCGGGGCGGGGTTGGAGGTTGGCGGACCAGAGGACCGACATCCACAGCGAGCCGGCGAGGAGTTGGAGGGAGGAGAGAAGCCATGGATATGGGAAAACATTAAGCGCCTTCTTATTGTATATGTTGAATACGATATTGTAGGCGTACCATAGACCGAATATCACTGCCAACCCCAACTTCCTCTTATTTCTACCTTTACCTTTCCCATTCGCCTTCTCCTCGGCCGGCGAAATGTCGCCGGCGGCAAAGCGGGGTACCTGGGTCCTCCCACATGATCTGGGAAGAGGATTTGTCGCTAGTACTGGGAGTGGAAATGGGGATTGATGGGAGATAAGGAGGTTGCTGGAGAATGGGGTGGGCGGGGGAGGATGGCGGTGGCTGCGGCGGATGTGAGGGTGGGAGGTGAGGGAGAGGAGGGTGGAGTGGGACATGGCGGCGGCGGAGGTCGCCGGACGGCGATGGTTGGAGATGGGCGGGGGAGACTGGTTGTTGGGAGAGTAAAGGAGAGGGAAGGGATGGTGGGAGATGGGCTTTGGGGTTTGAGGCCCATGGGCCATACTCTTGACCAAAAGCCCAAAACATTTTTTTTTCATGATAAGCAAATTTATTTCTTGTGGAAAATACAGGAACAATTTAGGGTATATACCTGAAATTTTCACTAAAAACAACCTGCTAGTCTTTCTCATAATTTCTGGCTGCATCTCCTATTTGTCATTTGTCATGATGCAATAAGAAGATCTTTTCTCCATATTCTAACATGGGTTTGAATTTGATTTATAATATTATGATTAATCTTTTTTATCATTTAAAAAATTTAAAAAAAGTGATAAACTTAACCGTGCTGTTTTTTATTTTGAAACGGCAACGAAAGAAGCTTATGTCATTACTACTTTGTCAATTTACCCTTTTATTATTAGTAATTGTGTCTTCAAAAATAAGTTTATAAATATATTGACGTCTCTAAATAAAAAAATGATATTATTTCCATGTTTAACTAAGGTTGTTAATGGTTATTGTATTCTTCTAAATGTTGGCTCAATGTATATATATATATATATATAGCTAATATGAGACTAATTTTGTAACCCTCACAGGTATTTTGCATTGCCGACAAAGGGTTGTGTGACTCAGTATAAAAAAAAAATTCTAAAACAAAATTGATTGGTAGTTATCAACTTAATAAAAAAAAAATCTAAAACAAAATTGATTGGTAGTTCTCAACCTAAGTAAGGTGTAGGAAGGAATGTTTAAACCATGTTATCAAGGTTTTATTTAATCAACTAAGCAATTGCAAGCTTCCAATATTTGCCAACAAGTTTTGGGTAAAGGAAACAGTTTGCTATAACTGCAGTTCAAATATCTTAAGTACTGTAACTGCAGCAGTTGTATTGCAAAACAGATAACACAAATTTTGCATAGTTCAAATCAAAGGATGCATGATCAAAAAATTTATGCAGGATGAAATGAATATTACATCAGAAAATGGAACAAGACAAGGGAATGCTATACACTTAACATCCGCAGGTAGTCATCGATTATAGACATTGCTGATGACCTATAACCAGAACCAAATAAGTTATAGTGGTTCAAGTAGTGGTAAAGCATATAAAGATCTCTTCTTTTTTCAAAACCTGGTTGTTTAGGCATCACCTGCACAACACATTTTTTTTTTGCATGAGTAAGAATTCCAGGTGGATTATTATAGTCATTGTGAATCTAAAATATAAGAAAATTGAAATGGGCAGCGATGTAGCATGAGAAGTAGGGATGTAAACAAGTCAAACCACTTTACGAGCGTTTCGTATTTGACTTGATTCAGTTTGAATTCACATTCATTAATTTTATGTCCGAGAAAATACTCATCTTGAAAATTGAACTATTACGACGAAGCTTAAACTAAGAAGTGTTCGATTCAGCTTGGTTTGAGACTCGAGTTCGAAGTATTTGAACTCGATATAATACTCCCTCGACTTAGCTTGTATAATATTTTTTATATCATGTTTTAATATGAGTAAATATCTGTTATACCCTAATCAATTACTTATAAAAAATTATTACAAATATTTGATATGTTGCTTAAATACAACTATTTAGCTTATTTAATAATAGCAAAACCGAATGCTAAGTTATTATTTTCTCAAAATAAAATAATCAAATATAACTTATCGTATTTACTGGGACTAAATTACGAAAACATATTGGTCATACTCATAACAACAAATTACTTATTTAATTAATTAGTAATAACTAAGCTATTTTGTTCGGCTCGACTTAGCTTGAGTCATATCATAATCAAATACAAACCAAATTTGAACAATTAAATATTTAGCTCAAGCTCGACTCAAAATATATAACTAGGTAAAGTTTAAAATCAAGTTGAACATGAACAAAGTAGTGTTTGATTCAGCTCGACTCGTTTACACCACTACAGAGAAGCATGGATCATAAGTTTGTAATTATTTTAGTTGGTCCTTTCTTTTGCTAAAATTTGCCAATTTTAATCTATTTACATGATCTATGTGATATCATTTAAATTAATCTTATATTTAATACCTATTAGGGTTAGATCTAATACATAAGTGAGGATAGTTTATAGATCTTTAACTTGACTTAACAATTTTAAAGAAAAGACTTAGACTCGATTAATTTGCACTTAGGTCAGGTCATTACAATCTAAATCTAATTATTATGCATACTACAAATCAAAACATAAATAAAAACATTCCAAATCAACTAGAGCATGACCAAAGGTTTATAACTTAAAGCATTGTTATAGTTTTCGATGAAGTGGAATGGCAAACTAGGCACACTAGTTTTATGCTGAATAGGATGAATAAAAACCCTCTCTGATCTTTTCCCTCATTTGAAACATTCAAAAACTACATTTTCCTGCAGCCGAATTAATCATCTTGGTCAAGGAATGTGTACCTCAAAATAGGCTTTGTAAAATGACCCTCCAAAGCCAGCACACCATGACATTCCAAATTCTGCTTCATTATGTCCATCTACAGAGGAGACATGTGCATATGAGAAAATATAATACTGAAGCTTCAAATGATGAATTTGGATCGGGACACTCACTTTATTTTTCTGTTAAAAGGGATTAATAATATTGGAACAAACTGACAGCACCAATATTGCACTACATATAAATACATAAACTGATATGCCATACGCACAATAACATGCTGGATCCAAAATAACTGGGTCACCATTTGTGTCTGAGCTGATATTACCACTCCACAAATCTCCATGTAGTAAACACGGTGCAATTACAATCTCTTCAAAAAGTAATCTCAAATTTTTTGCTAGCCTCTTTCCTGTCAAGCAAGAATATTCTTAGCATGATATTATAGGAAAAAAAATTGTAAGTAGGAGGGGGTAATGAATATTTAAACTACCAAAAACAAGGTTAGAAATACCTCTCTCATGGATGAGGGAATCACCATACTGTCTCTTTGCTAAATTCAGTTGGTAACCCAACCTGTGCTCTGCAAAGAAATTGACCCAATCCATGGACCAAGAGTTTATCTGGGGAGTACTGGAGATGGTTGAACAGTACAATTAGGTAGCCTTGAGTTAGCAAAGAAGACCTAATCATGAAATTTCAACACTGAAAGAATATTGATACACCTGCCAATAGTGTTGTTTACATCAAAACCAAAACCCTTATCAGATTTGCTAGCTTTATGCATCTCTGCCAGCTTTCTTCCCAGAACCGCCTGAAGGTGCAAATGACATTTACAGTATGCACCAGTCATGAGAAAGCTCAACAGATGATACGCTCACATCACCTGGTCTCCTCTGGAAGCACCAAATTGGATGTATTCCATGATGATGTATGAACCTCCTAGAGGTAGTGATCCGACCTGCAACACACAAACTACAGAATGTTAATATAAAAATCAAAGTGATATATTCCTAATTGATTGAGTTTTAAGAAGAAGTAATATTTTGGTATAGAGTTGGAGCCATATATAGGCCGGGTTAGTATAGATCCTTCATTAGTTCAGATGAAAATCTCCCAAAAAAAAGTGCACAACGGTGGAGCATTAAGACAAAAATCAAAGATAAAATACAAAAGGATGCCATTAATGAAAATTTCTTCATTAACCACTTAAGCTTTTAGAAGAAACAGTGATTTAGTGTACAACATTAGCATGAAAGACAAATTAGCAAGAAGAAATAGAATATAATCAGAAACATTTCCACCTTGTAAGGCTTGGGGACCCTGATCGAGTTGGTTTCATACATAGCATTCAATCCGAGAGCTTCCCCTTCGAACATTTCAGGTCCAATGCTCCTAACACGAGACATCATTCAATAGGCAAAAATGCATCAAAACCACAGCATTCAATCTAAGAACAAACTGTCAACTATATGCACCAAAGCGGGCACACCTATTAGTCTTCACGAAGAAAGATCCGGCATCCGTATCATATCTATTAGCCATGTTTATGCATCCACCACCAACAGACCGAATATTAGTGATCTGCTTAGCCTTTCCCTCACTAAGAATCCACTCACGAATTGGGTCATCACCAGGTGAAGCCACTACACTCAAAAACACACCAATTTCACGCACTCTAGCAAGGTGTCAAAGATGAAAAATTTCCCAACAACCCATATCCAAAATCAAACAATTCCATCAACCCATTAACAACAATCCTTTGCCATACACGCACAATTAAGAAAAACACTGCACCAAAATATATGTATATATATCCTTAAAAATACAATTCAGCACCAGTCAACAGAGCAAGAACAAGAAGAAAAACAGGAATGGGATGAGGTAGACTTACTAGCAAGTGGTCTGCAATGGCGGGGCTTGAGGAGAGATGGGGTAGGGAAGCGAGTTCCAAGGTGCCACATTATCTGATGGGAAGCAAGCTCTAAAGTTGGTGGGCAGAGAAGCAAATTAACGAAAAGTTAACCAACACCTGTCTTAGACTCTTGACGCTTCCAATACTCTTTCAGGCCCGCTTATCGCCGTCGGATGTGGGCATATTCGCCGGGCCTAGTACGGACTTTGCCGGCGCTAATTAAGTGAGTCGAATTGAGCTTAGCTTTGTTCAAATGAGACTCGTTTGTTCGGAAATTTGTGTAGAATTCGATAAATTTAGAATTGACTTGAATTCTAATTAAACACAAAGCTAACTTTTTTTCATATAATTTAAGATAAGTTTTGTTTTAAAAGGTTAAATAGTTCAATTTTGAATGAATTATATGCAAAATAGTTTGTTTAAGGACAAACCTATTATATGATCAAAGCAAAATTATCATTTGGTCATAATTTTAGTAATTAACTTTTCCATGTTTTAGGTAAATGATTGTATCAAAATATATATATTATTATATGTGATGTATAATGTTGAGTTTGAATTGAGTCAAACAGTAGTGTGCTCGAACTTTGATTTGAACAAAATCAAAAGGAACATTGAGTAACTTCAAGTTTCGTCCCATCTGGTGCGGTTATGTGTGTATACGAATTGGATTCACATTGTCTTAAATTTTTACGGTGGTTTAAAGTGGGGAATGATGAAACAAAAAACAGGAACAAAATGAAATCCAATGAAACAGAGAAGGTTTCAGATGAACTGTATAATTCACTTATTCATTAGATTCATTTGAAAGTTAAACTGTATAATACAAGTATCAATTGAAAGTTGACAAGAGGGTTTTCATGAGCCCAAATGGATAGATTTCTGATGTATGAGAGTGTGCATCAAAGATCAAACAAAGTCTTTCACCTATAAATTTGTATCAGTGAAGAACCACTTCTTAAAATTTCCAAAAAGTAGGAGCAGTATCATCTTATAGCAGATTACAGCTCAATGTACAAACACATTTTGGAATCAAGAGGGAAGGTTTCATCGTGTTTCTATATAACACGTCTTGTTTCCATGTTCTGGGCATCTGATGTATCATGTTCAGGTCTAATTCCACTGCTTGAAGATCGGCTTCTAGTTGGCAGCACCCACTGATAGGAGAGGTCACTTGGGATGCTACTGTTCATTGATTGAATCATTCTACAATACATTGGAGACATCACTTGCTGCGCCTCAATCGAATCATGGAGAGATAGTCGACACACAGGGCAAGTTGAATGTATTTTAAGCCATGCATCTATGCAGTGAAGGTGGAAGTTGTGACCACAGGATGGCATGATTCTCAAAACTTCCTTCTCTTCATATTCTCCTAAGCATATTGAGCATCTGTTGGATAAGAAACAAATTTCAGAAACAAAAGAAGCACATTAAAAAGGAATGTAATTTGGTTTTTTGAGTGTCAAGATCATTTTAAGTATTTCTTTTATCAGGCATAACCTTTGTATTCCAATGTGGCTTTGGTTCTTGAGTTTCAAACGCATCTTTTTTTAGCATTCTTCTCATCAGGTATAGCATTTTTTGTGTTCAATTGTACATTCCTTCTCTTCTGCAAGGGGCTATCTTTGGTTTAACCAAAGACCTAATCTAATACAAGATAGCCCTCAATATGATATATGGAAAGATAGGATTCATTAAAAGTTAAACTAGAGAAAGAAAAAACTGAGAACTATGACTTACTGGGCATCTTCTTTAGAAGGGAAAGAATCAATGCTGAATTTCATGGTTGGGAATGTAGCAACAACAACCGGTTCCAATCCATGGGCTAGGTGGTCTGGCTGAATAGATTGGAGAACATGTATGAATTTGCTTCTTTCCTTTCATTGAAAGTTCGTAATAGAAAAAAATAAATGCAAAGCACTCCTTGGATCTCCATAGTAAAAAAGACTCGGAAGATAAAAATTATAAGGACAGATTGAACAATCAAATACTCCATGGAGCCTCACCTCAGATCTAAACCCAGTTCCCATCTCAAGCTGCTCCCCTGCGTCACGAACCCTGCCGCATATTAGCCTGGCGCATAAGAAGATGATGAAGGTGATGCTCATCGCAAAGCCAATCACAGTGGTTATCAAATTCATACCACGCCCAAGCATGACAACCCAGAAATATCCAATCAATCTGAGGACTAAAAAGATCTCTATCCAAACAAAAAAACCTAATTCTACAATCTGGGTATGTGAGAAAAGAATGGAAGGGACACTCTAGCAATCTCAAAAAGAAGTATTGACTGGTTGCTCTCTAAGAGTTTGGAGCCTTCCAACTCCCCAATAGTTTTTATGCTGTTGTGAATTGTAAGTGTTAAAGGGTCAAAGAAGGAGGTTGCTGAGCGAGAAAGGGTGACAAAGGTCGCTAGATTTGGTGTTGCCGTATCGGCAATGGATACCTCGTATTGACCTCAATCTTGGTCGATGTTTGCCATGGCAGGTGGATATGGATTGGGTTTAGATATTTGTAACTGTTCCAAATCACAGCATTCATGTGCGCTGCTTTTATTATATCCTATTCAAATACAATCCCCTCGTGGCCTAATCCCATTCAGACGATGAAGACTAGATCACGAGTCTAGTTATACTTTTTTTATCTTATCTAGATAATTAACTGATCCAAAATTTTTAGATATTTTTATACATTTGAACACTTCTATCCAAAATTCGATTCGGATTTAATCTTTATCCCAAATCTATTCGGATATGATATTTGAATAATTGAGATATGAACCCATATAATTCTAAAACACTTTTTTTAACTAAGTTAAAACTCCTCTTTTACACAAAAAAAAAACTCCTTAGATCGACTCCACTTTATGGTTTTTTTGCCAAACTTTATAGATAATCCACCATTAAATATTCTTTGAGTCAAGTACTAAAAATTATTAATATATATTATTTTTTTCTTTTAGTTTGCCAAATCAATATTTTAAAATAACATAAATAATATATTTATTAATTTCAAGTGTCAAAAAGAGTAATATATGCTAATTTTATATAATCTTATTTGTTAATTTATATAAATGACTCCGAGTCGGAGTCGACTTTACTTCATAGCATCCTGAGTTTTTTTAACTATGGATTTTAGTAACTGATTATGATAGCATACATACAAACCAAGCATGGTCATTTCTTTACCCGATCAAACGACCAATAAAATAATAAACTAATGATATTAATTATATTTTTAAAATTTAGTACTAAATTTTCATAATAATTGTTAAACCTAAGGCACATAAATCTTTAAGTTTTGAACTTTCTCATGGTAATATTATTTTTTATTCATTCAAATAGTTTAGAAACTAGTGATTTTAATTTTTATGCTACTTGACATGTGATAAACAAAAAATAAAAAAAGAGATACAAATAAGGTAGTCTTTAGTGAGAAAATGTGCATTTTATAGGGGTAGAAATGATAAGACAATACAAGAAATATGGAATAAGAATAACTTTCTTATTTGACTAAATTTTTACTATGTCCAACTATGACCGAATAATTTTAGCTTAGACTTTAGATCAAAATTTTCCCAAAGGTTTGTAAAACCCTTGATTCGAATCACGGTTTTATAGTCGTTAGCCAATCGGTTCAGCCGTCAAACTGAGTTGAGTATGTTTAAGAATACGTGTACTGAGCCTATGCCGGTCACGTGTATGAGCCATGAAGGTCATGTGTACCCGAGTATGTGATGATAATATTATGAATGAGTAGAGAATGAGTTATCAGAATATACAAAAGTATACAGTTGATGATTTTAGATTTCTTCATTTTGTGACCGTAGAAATAGTTTTAGGCCGTTTGTCGCGTTAGGACGCGTTATAGGGTAGTTGGGTGGGTTATTAGTTATAAAGCATGTCTTTTGGATGTTGTGGTGTTTGTTTTGTTTTATGGGATTTTCTCCTATTTTTTGTAATTTATTTGAAATTATTACGAGCTAATTATTAGTTTGACTCGAGTAGAAATCTAACCAATATTTATATACAAGTTTGCCACCGAGGTATATCACCTCCCCCCTATCCCTTTCTTCTTCCCCAAACCCTCACTGCGCCATCCCTCGATTTGTGGCCGCCGCCGCCGTTACCGGCACTGCCCGGCCGCCGATCGACGTCGCCCTGCCCCACCACGGTGTCGCCTTGCCCCCCCAACCAGCCCCGGCCACCGTCCGGTCGCCGCGACGCTAGATCGCTGTGGCTAGCGCGGAGACCGCATCATGGTCCCGTTGCCATCGCCGTCCAGTGGCCGCCTCAACGTCACCAACCACCCAGCTGCTTTCCCCAACCAGAGCGCCACCAATCGCCGCCCAGGTTGGCCGGATCTAGCCACCCACCGCGGCCGCCCTTGTTTTTGGCATTTTTCTGTGAGCCGCCACCTCTGTCGGCAGCATTGACACCACAGACACGTCGGGCTCACCGAGGTGGTTCCGATGGTACCCTATACGGCCCCGATCCGACCAGTAGACGTCACCGGCAACTATAACCGGAAAATCACCGGAAAGTCGCCAGAAAACCACTGACTTGCCGGAAAATTGCCGAAACTCGCCGAAAAACCAGATCGATGGAATTCGCCGGATCTTCCACGGAGTTCACCTGATCGAACCCGATCGAGGTTTGGATGCCACCGAGTGCCGAATTCGAGGTTCGAGATGCATGTAGGACGAAGCCCTAGCCGTCATCGATTGCCGACGACACGAGGTATAATTTACCTCTAAGTTTATTATTTACGATTGATAATCGTTAGCACAACATGCTAGGATTGATTAATCTTCATGATAAAGGTCTGACTGTAAATGAAGTGAAAGTTTACACGATGTGATTGAGTATGAGATGAATAGTAAGTGATCTAATGAGGTAGATCGAGTTTAATCATGATAATTGAGCATGTTGTAATTTAGAAAAATATAATAAAATTGATATGAATAGGATGACTTAGAATTATTTACATTAATGATTATTGAGTTGTTGATTGATTCTAATTGTATTGTGAGTGTGATAATTAGGACTAGTTTAATTCATCAATCATTTAGCGGGCGTTAGCTTTTAGATTTGATGTGTAGGTACGGAATGAGAGCTCGATACCTAGGCGCGTGGACACGCTTGGAGCTTCTACCAGGTCCGTTTAGGACTCGTCTTTGTTTTACGCTCTATTCCATCATATGTTTGGTTTTCTACTTACAGAACGAGTTAAGTGGCGTTTTATTGGATCCCATTTAACTCGGACCATTTAACCAAACAATTTTTTGAGATTAATAACCCTCGAGGATGAGATCCCTTGAGTATGTTTTCGAAAAAAAAATCCACCACAAGTTGCCTTCGGGCCTATTATATTATATTTCCTACTCAGGCCTATATATATATATAGTTTTCGCGTTTTTAGTGAGAGATGGAAAGAGGGAGGCGGCCATGGCTTCAGATAAAGCATATATTCGTCTTCAGGTTGATGTTGGCGAGGACCCACTTCATCCCAAGGGATCCTGCTAACTCCGCGTTTGACTTCCTCACACCCGGAGAACGTGGAGGTTTACGGGTACTATTTAGTACAGCGCATGTCCGAACTTGTGGTTCAAAGGGTACTAAAGGCGATTGCCTGAGAGTACTCGGCCTTCGGCTCATGGCCAGGAGTAATATGGAAGACGTAGAGGGCTGAGATGAACGAGAATAGGATTTGATGTAAGACGCAATAGATGAGATGGCCAATGAAAGAGAATGAGATAGAAAGGGGACGCTGTCGACTCGAGAGCAATGGTTTCCATTAGTGACCTTGTGAGAGTTTGAGGAAGTATATGATGTTTTTGTTCAACGGGAGGGTTAGCTCTCCTTATGCCAGTTTGATATTAGTTATTTTCCGGACCGGTAACACTCGTTATTGACGTGTTTTCATACTATATATAGGTGATGAGTGTGAAATGGATGCGCCAGTTTGGATGGAGGAGCATCGAGGTCTCTTGCACACACATATTTAACGATTGAATGTTTAATAATGTGTTTATGATTTATTTACATTGAAATTGATATGAGAAAATGTTAAGAGATGATAATATGCTGATGATTGAATGAAATGACTTCATGGCATGATGTGGATTGTGGAAAGAATGCACAGTGGGCTGAGACCCAAACTCGAGAATGAGTACATAGTAGATTATATTCTGTGAATGAAATTGTTGATATGTCCATATATAGTTGTATATATTGTTTTGACAGGGTGGCCCCTAATTGCACTTTTAGGGGAGACTCTGTCCGTTCTGATTTAGAGTATCTTCTTGATTTTATTGCAATGATGTTGATGTATGTGAATTAATTTTCATGTCATCCATGTAATAGCATGTCAGGATTTTTGTGCATTCATCCATGCATATAGAAAATCATATCTTCATCTTAAGACGCCGAGGTAGATCCGGATCGGCTTAACCAAATCTAGTAGACTAGTGAACGGTTTGGTTGCCAGTAACATTTTCGAGTCGGTTTACGGGTGAGCCGAGTCGGGGTGTTACAAGGTTAGTTGGACAAACATAGCAATGCCTAATCCAACGTCTGACTGATCGACATCCACCCCTATGTTCACCCCTATGTACACCTACTAATCAAATGTCTCTAAAAATCCACATTTCTAAATTTTGATGAATTTTCTCATAATTTGTGAGAAAAATATCATTTTTCTATTGGCATTAGATTAGTGGTTATGTCTCATATTTTCGTTTCCTTTCTAGTTTGTGTTGGACCTAAGAAAGAGACTTATAACATGTATCACAAGTCTCTTTAATCATGCAACATGTGTCATGAACCTCTTTTAATCCAAAACTTGAACAACTCATGTACCTTTTCAATGTACTATTTTTGTAACATTCAAAGCTTGTGTACTATCACGGCAAATGGACATGCGCAATATTTTTTTCCTTCACACATTAGATAATCTAAATCATCTCTCCCTTACACATGTTGGGTTCACATGTTCCAATAAAGTTCCAAGAGACTCCAATTGAGGTTATCTGATTTTACTATGAAGGCCTTAAGTCATCAAATTACCTAAATCATTTCTCACTCACATATGCAAGTGAAGACATGTTACAGTGAAGTTTCATAAGACTCCAATTTGGACTAGTTAATCATGAGGCTAACCATTCTAAGGGACTCCAATTTAGACTAGCTGACCATGAGGCTAACTGTGGCTCCTTTTGGATTCGAAAAATAACTTATAACGGGTGTCATGAGCTTCTGTCAATCCAAAAGCTGGCTTAGAGAATAAGATTTTCTCATTAGCCTATACAAAAGTCACTAGTATTCCCCAAAACTAGCGTGAGACTAATTGAACAGTCTGAGGATTCATACTTGTCCCATTTAATCATCTTTTGTTTTTCAAGTTTCATTTAATTACTTAATTTTATTTCTTCATGTTTATGGTTTAGGAGGATGTTGGCATTTTAATGGTGTTTAATATGCCAATGAAGAATATTTTATTGGGTCATTATCCCTAATCCATGATCAACCATCCAAACTATAGCAATCTAATATTACAAACTAGGAAATAAGTAAATTAAAAGTCTAAATGAAGTAGTGATCTCATCAAATTAAAGGAGGACTTTGACAATTAAAAGTTTTAAGATTGGTAATGAGGCAGAGATGAATTTTATAGTTACTTATAAAAAAAACTACACAATATTCGATTATATTAGTATAACAGCTATGGTTTAGCCTTCCGCCACCATTAATTTTCTGAATTATTATATGATGAATAAGTTCTTCACCATTTTTGTTCTACTCAATTTAAAGCAATTGATAAATCATTTACACAAGCCTCATGTTCTTTGACAAATGAGTGCTACAATAAAGTGTTCTACGACCTTCAACAAATTTGAACGAAGTCATAATTATATATATTAATTAGCGCTTTAATTTCATGGTTAGTTTCAAGAAAAAAACTATTTGGCCTAACGTGAAACCATAGTTGCACAAATCGGAATCGGTTTTTGATGTAGTCGGAATCGGAATTTGAATCAGTCTGAATCGGGCAGGAATCGGTTCAGTTGAATCGGTCTGAATATAATAATTTAACAACTCATAACATAAATATATAAAATTAGATATTGATAACATTTTGATATTATTGTATGTATTATATTTTATGATATTTTTTCATATTTTTTAGATTTTTTTTTGAATTATTAGAGTTAGTTCTTATTTTTGACTCGAGTCGAACACGAGTCAAGTTTTAATTACGAGAATGCCACTCCTTATTTCTTTCTCTCCGCCTCTTCTCTCCAGAGCCTCCTTCCCCACCGCTGTTGCCGCCGCGCCCCTCCTCCCCCCCAGACCTGGCTCAGCCGTCGCCCCTGTCAACACCGCCGTCGCCCCCGTCACCACTCGGGTAAATTCTAATTTTACCCATGCTTAAATAATTTAATTAATATCATACCTAGGGCATTTT
>JAVDBV010001598.1:0-29947 GCA_032619315.1 Piper longum
TATCAGAGCTTGAAGAAGTTCCGAAGACTTGTTGATAGTGCACATTGCTTTCAGGGGGAAAAGCACTCCACGTACCACCGAAGTGCTGATCTGAATTGTGGAAACAAGAGCTACTGCAGGGGGTCTTAATGAGAGACTCACACGTCTGGAATTGTTGGTAGGAGGGCCTGCCGACGATGGGGAGGTGCATACTATCCTCAGCCAATTACAGTCCTTGACGGAGGGATTTGAGGACTTGAAATCTCGGTCTTCCACACGGGCCAAATCCAGTCGTGCTAGGGAGGAAACGTCGGAGATGTTGGGAGATATCCGGGCTGCTTTTCAGGCAATACATGCTGATGTTGCTTTGCTGAAGCAGGTGTGGATGATGCAGCCTCAGCCGGGTGCTGTTGGGAGCGGGATCTCGTACTACTGTTTGTAGCGTGTTCTACTGGTATCACTATTAGGGTTGAGATTCGCTGTTCTGGTGTTTTGCGCGGTCTTTCTGCTTGTGGAAGGCTGGTGTTCGGAGTTGGGGAATACGCCGAACGGGGAGTGTTTGGGGGCGAAAAATTTTACCGCTTCCGTTACACCTGCCACGGACCTTGTAGGCGTTCTTATAGTTCCTCCTACATCGGCGGCGACGGAGGCGGCGCCGGCCGGCGTCAGGAGTGGGGGAAGATGGCGGTTAGGGCGACGATGAGGGGCCGGTACGTCGACGGCAACCAGAGCGGTGCCGTCGGCTCTCTCGAATTCGTCGCCTGCGACGGCGTCAAGCTCCGCGCCTCACTCTCCAACGCGTTCCTCCTCGATGGCTTCTCCTTAGACGGCGTCGAACTCTCCCTCGAGAAGCCCGGCGCTTTTGTGCTCTCTTGTGACGTTCCTAACAAGGTTTAAACACTACTCTCACTTTTTCCTAAAAACATTTTTTTTTTGTGATAGTTTTAAAACTTTTAATGTTTGATGATCATGTTTGTTGTTTATTTATACATTTTTTATTATTTATTTTTTTTAAAAAAATATTTGTCATCAAGTTGTCTGGCAATTAGATTCTTGTAAATGGATTCCATGTTGTTGTTATTATCACTATTATTATGATATTATGATGATGATGATGATTATTATTATTATTATTATTAGTAGTATTATTTTTATTTTAATGCATTGGAATGTCTTACTTCGCCTATATTTATGCTCTGCTTGTTGATCAAAGAGGAGGTTGGCCTCACGATGGCATTTGTCATAAAAATATTAATGTCATTTGTAATCACGTGAATCTTAATTTAGAGGCACTGTTTATGTATAACGTGGTAAAAGAAGATGAATATGTTAGTAGTTTTATCGAGTTTGTGAGTTTTTGTTAGAATTTATTTAAAAAAAAACTTGGATACACCGACAATCATTTGCTTGCTCAGTTTGGTAGATTGTTTGTTTGTATCGGTTGTTCCTTTTTATTAAAAAAATTAGTCATCTCTGAGTTGATGATTCTAATTGTTGGACATTGAATATGGCATAGGATCTGCCAACTAGGGATAGTAGCATTTCGTGCACTTGTGTTGGTCCATTCATTGGTAGTTCTATGCTCATTTTCTGTCTTGGTCATACTGTTGTGATTGATTCCTTTAGTTTTTGCGCCTCTTTGAACTGGACTTGGACTTTCATATTTACTTTTGTAGGTTTTTGTTTTATGAATTTTGTTGTTTGTTTGGAACTTCATCAAGCTGGTACTTGCATTCAATGTTCAATGGGTAAATTTGTGTCATTTAGTACTTGTAGCCCTAACACATTTTTTTGCAAGTTTTTTCTTTTGATCAGATCAAAGGGACTTCACCTGACCTTCTTTTTGCAATATGAGGATTGATTGACGTTTAATGTCTTTTCTGGTGTCCGCCTTTTGATTCTATTTTTTATAATTTATTGTCTTCATTTCCAGGACGTTCATTTTCAGTTTATGAATACTGTTAGGATAGCTGATAAGCCGCTTCACATGACATATGCCCATGCTCGCAAAAATAATCGAATCACATTGGATGGGGCGTTTGAGTTGGACACTGCAAACAAAATTTCGGCTAACTATGCATTTGGGTCTGGAAACTGCAAGGTTAAGTATACATACATCCATGGTGACGGTTCACAAACATTTGAGCCTTGCTATGACTTCTCCAAGAATGCTTGGGGCTTTGCCGTTTCGCAGAGGGTGTTTGAGGACGATGTGATAAAGGCCTCTTACCAGACCTCTTCCAAGGTTCTGAATGTTGACTGGATTAGAAATTTTAAGGCTTCTAGCTCATTCAAGGTAGGGATACTTTCTTTCCACTCATCAATCTTTATCTTTAAAAGCGCGTATCTCTGTTTCAATTTTAAATTATATATGGAGTTAGTAGTTTTTGAGTTTGACCGGTTAATTTTTTTTCTATCCTCGTGAGAATCATTATTTAGTTCATATTGTTGGACAATCAAGCCCAGAAAAACATTCTTAGCATGTCTCTGTTAATGCTTTGTCTTCTTTTGAAGGTGGAGGCTTGTTTGCTGCTTTTAGTTTCTCTTTCTTTATTGTTGCATGCCATGTAGAGTACATATGAAGCCCCTGCTTCAGATTCTCTGTTTTTTTTTTTTCATTCGAATGACTTTCACCACATAAAACTTGGAAATTGTCTATTACTTGAATATGAATTCAAGGTATTTTTCATATTCTCTATCGTCCTTAAATTGAGCTTGACAATGGTCAATGGTTTCGTTGATGTTTGCGCTCAATCATCAAGAGTCAGTTACATGTGTCTTTCCCCCTATTTTGCACATTAGCACTTTCATCATTTGAGAATCTTGCGATTTCGAAGATTATTACTGCATCAGTAGTTCCACATATAATCATTATATTGTGGATCTATTGACGTAGAGTTTATGAGTCTTGCCATGACTCTCTTTTCTAAGGACTTCAAGGATTGTTTGAGGTACATGCTATGAAATGTTAATTTTTTGTTTCAGGCATGCCCCTGAGTAGGGCTGACATTACTCTTATGAGTTTCTGCTGTAGTTTATATTACACGAGTTTTTCTTGTTCATTTGGTCTCAGAATTGAACTTTACTTCCTGTATTTTAACAACCTATATTTTACTCTGCAGGTTTCTGCGTCTCTGGATTTGTCCAATGAGCTTCGAATGCCAAAGATAACTACTGAGACCATATGGAACTTTGATATGTAAACCTGTTGACAACTCTAATTCCTGTGAAACTTTTGTCAAAGAATTTGTTACTCTTCTAAAAAATTTAATTACTTCTAAAAGAAATAACGTTTGTGTCAAAATTTTGGTCGACAAGAATTGTAAAGGTCTTTTTGAAGGTATTCTTGAAATGTTCGCGCTAAGAAGATCACTTAGCCTGGTGAATGGAAGACAAATTTCTTGTGCCTGGTTTTTCGCATCCCTCTACCCTAATATATTCAATATGTATCAAACCACGGGGAAGAACCAGGACATGTATATATAAGTTACATGCAGATTCAAGTTAATTTAGATACAACTTGTAGGTATTAACTTTTATAAATAGAGCTAAATTTTATGTTTCATAATATTTTTTTTTCGTCGTTGTTTCGTTAACAATTTCTTTTTCTTTTTTTTTGCAAACCCCAATATATTACTCATAGGCAAAATTTATGCAAAAGCCTATGCTTTTTCTTCCCCACACCTGGGTTTCAATAGGGTTCCAAGTTTCTAACACACATTATCATACCGAAATATACAAATTAAGGACAGCACTGGAATTTTTATTTTTATGTCGAATTACTTTTTCATAATGAGATACACATTTTGTATTATGGGTCGCTACTAGGATTCAATGGCCCCCTTTTTTACAAGGGCATCATAGTGTAATTTTTCTTTTTTATCTTGAATTATTTTTTCCCTGTTAATTCTAATTCCCAGGCGTATATGGGCCCCACGTGGCGCATGTAAATGGCGTAGCGAACAAAATTTTCGGCTGCGAGAACAGCTTTGGAAAATGGCGGGGGAAGAGGCCATGGGAAGCGCAATGGAGGTTCGAGTCCGCAGTCTCGCCGGCGACTCGGCGGCGGTCATGGCCGCCGGCGATTGGACCGTCGCTAGGTTGAAGGCCAGTTTGAAGCAATCTTTTCCTGCTGCTAAAGATTCCGACAACTTCCATCTCTTCTTCAGGGTTTGAAACTTTGTGCCATTCTTGTTTTTTCTTGCACTTTGATAGTTCGGCAAGAATTGATTGTTGGCTGGTCTGTCTCTGCCCCGCATTTTGACCGTTGTTGTCTTGTTCTCTTTTCTTTAATGGGATGCTGCATGTTTTTTCCCTAACTGTCTGTTGTTGTAGCTTTTTTGTTGATCTTATTTATTCACTGCCGTACTTCTTTTGCTTTTATATTTTATCATATTCAACATGCCCCGAAAATGACCGCCACAATCACACACACTCGTTGCCGCTATTTTTCAGCATACCATGTGAATATGTGCTAAAAACAGGAAGAATCTAGTGGGTTAAACTTGTTCAAAATTCGTAGGCCTAATCAGTAATCTTTTTATTTCTGGTGTTGATTTCGTTGATTTTCATTTCTAGACGATTTACCTTGTTTACAGTAGCTCAGCCTATTTATGCCCATGCCAATTGTTTGAAATGTAAAAAATTATGCATATATTTTATCTTGACGATGGTTTATATTTGTTCATGTACTTCCTTGTGCCATGATTTTTTTTTGAATGAATAATTGCATTTGTTATATTTTTATTTTATCTTACGAAGGGAGCCAAGATGAAGATGGACAACCATTTGGTCAAATATATGATCAATAATGAAGACTTTGTAGTTCTTGTGCCATTCAGCAAGAAGAACAAACACGGCACAAATTTTGATCATTCAGTCCGGAGCATGGACTTCAACAGCCATTCTGTTCCCAGCTATGCATCATCACGTTCGAATTCTGCTTGCACTCATAACATGGGAAAATTACCTTCTGTAGCTGATGCTACATCTGACAAGATGGCTGTTATGAACACTTGCAATATTAAAAACAACAATGATGTCAATGATAATTCTGGGAAGGTTTCCAGGAGAACGCTTGCACAAAAGCGCAAAAGGTATTCAAGCCAAAGTCTTTGTGATCTAGTTGATGATCTTCTGCGTTCAGGTTGCTCTACTTCTTTGAACGTACAAACTTGTGAAAAAATTCACCAGATTGTAGGGGAAGAACATTGTTTGCACAATTTTGAGTTGGGGAATTGTTTACTATTTGAGGAATTCCCCAGAATTTATACAAGGTGTGCTGCACAAGTGTCTGGTTCCTTTGAGTCAAAATTTTGTGTCTGTCCGGCATGGTTGAAGAAGCTATTGAAAGCCTTTTCTTTATTAAATATATTATCATCATTCGTGCAATTAGTTGGCAAAAGTATCACTCACAGTTATTTGGAGGAGACAATAAAGCACTTCAATAGAACTGGCAGTGAAGTTATTAGTATTGTGGAAGTAAAGCAGCTATCAGTTCTCTGTCCAAAGGTGAGAAGCCTTCGTCTTTTTACCAAGCATTATGGTCTTTCTTCTCATTGGCTGTGTCTCAAATTAAAGTACCCCTTATGTTGGTGTTTTCTCTTGCATTGTTTCTGTTACAAGTTCCTAGTGGAGATATTTTTCTTTCAAAGCTAACTTTATAGGGAAGCACTTTTTTAGTTGACCCTATTAAGGCTATAAACTGAGCTTGTGGTGGAGAAGACATCAACAATGATTTGGTAGACTTGTCTTAAAACTGGAATGCTATGGCTCTATGTAGAGGGTGCCATCTTTAAGCAATTTCTTTAAAAGGCTTTTAAAAAGCTAAAAGCACAAAAAAGTAGTTCTTTTTTTATATAAATAGCCATTGCAAGAGTAAGTTTTATTTTAGGAACATTACATGATGTTAAAAGTTGATATTCAGTGATATTTCATATGGTTTGATCTACACGTTTTTGATGCATGGCAGGAAAATATGCTAGTGAACCTTGAATTTGTTAGCTTGTCTGTTTGGTGTTTTTTGCAGGTGATCGTATTTGGTGATCAGAAAGTTAAGTATACCAAGTTGAATGAGGTTATTATCATTGTTGATTCATCGGCAATGGATGATAAAAGTGAATTTGAACAATGTAAGAGAAGTTAGAGATATTGTTACACTATAGCACTCTTTATGCCGAGTAAGTTAACTGTAGGAAGGGTTTGACTTATTGGCTTGGAATACATGCCACAGGTAATGATTCAACTGCAAATATGAAACATTCATCAGCAACATCAATGCTAAAAGCTGTAGAGAAACGAGACAGTATATTCAGAGCAGAACTTTGGATGGCAATGAAGTGCTTCATGGCATGTTACATCTCTATCAACTTTATTTTTTGTGCTTTTCTGTTATAATTACTCAGTTCTTAATTATAGGTTCTATTGTGCAGAGAGTCAAACAGATTGGTAAAATTAAGTCTTTCTCTCTTGATGAGCTTCTTACCTTCATGAGTGATCGTGGGAGATTGGGGTCTGCACTAAAGCATATAGAAAAGAGAAAATCCAGAACTACAGCTTCCGGATTGGATGGATGCAAGGTGAACCTTCTAGATATATTACGTCACTTATTCTTGTTGTCTTATTGATAATAGCCTGTGCAATTCTGGGTATTTACCATGAATATAGAGGCGATATTCTGTATGTTGCTTTTTATTCTAAATTCTTTTCCCTAGTATTTTTTATTGCTGTGTTTTTTGCCTGCAGTTTAGTGCAGTAATTGCATTGAGATAAATGTTTTACTATTGTGGACCACCATTACCGATTTCTTTATACAATTTTGCTTTCATATTACCTGCTTAACTTTACCAGCTTTTAGATATGGTAGCAAGCTACTCATTTTAATATATGTCGATGACGGATTTGTGAATCTGAAGATAAATTTTGAGAGTTCTCTTTTACCCATAGTATCCAGGATGATGTGGTATGACACAATTAATTCTAGATTAAACATTAAGAAGACAATAATCACACTTTGCATAGAAACAAGGAACCAATGAATAGCATGGGCTATTGAGCTAGACCAAGGTATCCAAGGTCAGAAACATAGAAGAGGCTCATGGGTAGAGATAGGAAATACGTGAGACAGAGGAATGAATTAGGTTTTGCACACAAGACAGACAATTTCATTAAGGAACATGTATATAGCAATATAGGGAATCACCCATCTGGACCCATTAAAAAGAATCAGCTTCAGGCGTCAATGACAGAAGAGGCGCATGAAGAGGCACTCTTCACAGGCAAAATTGCAACAACTTTGGGTTACGTGATGGTAATGATAAAACTATGGCAGTCATTGAAGTCAACTTTGCCAGAGGTAAAGAGCTAACAGTAGAGGTGATGGTCTTGCAATGGCTGGGAGACAAGCAAATGGTCTTGCAATGGCTGGGAGACACAAGCAAAATCCAAAAGAGTACAAGCTCCTGTCTTTTATTTGAAAGGTCTGAGGCAGGTGCACTCAGAGATATAGGGAATGGAGAATCAGAAGGTGAGGATTAGTGAAGTAACTAATCAGAAACAGCTGCTTTATTCATTAGAGACAGTACCTATTGGTTGGACTAGTGCTGTTACTAGAACAACTGGAATCATTACCAATAACAAGAAAGCTCTCAGGAAAGCTTAATTCTTTATCATCCTTGGTTGATAAAAAATTGGAACCCTGTACATTTATACAATTGATAAAATGTTTAAAGTATTTATAGATTTATACAATTGCTTAACCTTTCCAGCTGTAGTTCTAATTAAGTAGTTATACTATTTCTTTATCCAAATGAAGGTTTTCAAATCTCAGCTTCATCTTCTGACCTCTGTGTGGTGACACATTAAATTAAATGGTTGGTTATTTTTGTTGCATGCTTTTTAATTGTAATTCTACAATCCATGAACAGGAAAAAGCACCATTGCTTCCAATTGACATGGTTGAACATCTTAAAAAAGAAATCGGAAGTGATGGACAGGTAATACAGATTTTGTTCTGTTTTTAAAGTTCTCTTTTTAAATAAGGTCGAGGATAGCAGGAGACCAAAAGATTTATATTTTTCCTTCTATCTGTCACAAGAAAGTCTATTACTTTCCTTTTTAATCAACAAATATCCTAGGCTTGCTATTCTCTGAATAAATTGATGAAAAAATGAATTTCCTTGGTTATTATGCCTTTACAAGGTATAAGGAATTTATTTTTAAGTCTATGGTGCTAATTTTTTATGTAGATTGTGCATATCGAAAATATTGGTGCAAGAAAAGCTGTTTATGTTGAACTACCAAAAAATCTGTTGGATGCTACATACAATGTGCTTAAAAGGATTGGAATTTCAAAATTATACTGTCACCAGGTATTAATTCTCATATTATTGAAAAGAAAGTTGCATTTGTTTAGCTTGTAGAGTTTATTGCGCAAACACTTGCTTTTTTGTTTTCACATGGGAGAAGATCCTGACGGTTATTGATATAACAAAGTTTACATTGGCAGGTATGTGCCATTTAGTTCCTAAATTTTACGTTTTCTGCAGGCAGAATCAATGAAAGCTTCTCTTTCTGGAAAAAATGTTGTTGTTGCCACTTCAACTTCCAGCGGAAAGTCGCTGTGCTTCAACATTCCAGTTTTGGAAGTTTTGCTTCGGAGTTGTTCATCTTGTGCATTGTACTTGTTTCCTACAAAGGTCTGGCTTTAAGTGTTTTCTATCTTACGTGTTATGTTTTCTTAATTATTCTCTCCTTCCGATTTTTCTCTAGCACTGAATAAAATTAAAACATTATGCAAAGTTAGTCTTTCTTTATTCATATGTTTGTAATTTGTATATTTAAATGCTTTATGTCATTAAGTTTTAACATTTGAAAATGGAACTGTTGGATTAGGAAATGAAGTATATTTTACGGAGAGAAAAATGAACCAGAGACATGACATCCATAGGGAGAGGTTCACAATAGTGATATATAATTTGATTTTTGAGTGCCATTAAGTTTTCTGTTTATTTTTCCTAGTTTCCCTGCCACACATTTAAAATAGCAGACTGGAATCCTGGATTTCTCTGCTGAAATGATCCTAGGAGTTCCATTAAAGGCTTTTTGCCAATCCATCTCCTTTTTTTATGGTGTCAACAAAATTTATCTGGCGACTTCCTCATTGGTTTTGCAACATATTTCTTAGTTGTTGATCTCTTTTTTGTGATTTGTCAAAATGCTACTAAATGCATTTAATGAGCCCTGTGAAATTTGTCATTTTTTGTCCACTGGTTTTGGACTTATCATCATCATTGTTATTATGTTCAGTTTATTATAATAATGTTGGGTTGGTTATGTAGAGTTGGCAATGCAAACCACCCCATACAGGAATCGAGTGTCACTGTTTTCGGCATTGCATGCCTTTTGTTGCAATCCTCTGAATAGGGAAAACTGAGTGAACTTTCCACATCATTCTGACATAAGCATCAGGTTCTTGTTGCTCAAGGAAATTTGACATAGTCATCTTTTATGATAAAGCTGGTAACACAAAAACATTTTTTTTTCTATGTTGGAGTATTACAAAGAAAATAAGTGCCAAAAATCCATGTTTTTTTTATGTTAGAACTAACGAGTATGCCTTAAGAATCATCAATTGATTGTAAAATATAGTACAGCTGCATTTGTTGAAGAGTTCAGTTTCAATTCTTTCCTAATGATTGCCCTTCTATACAATGTGCTTCCTGGATATTCCACTTGTTACGTGCACAAGCCCATCTGTCCTGTGATAGAGGGAATTTGTAGAAAATGTATGTTGAGTTTTTATTCTATAGCTTCTTGTTGCAAGGACAAAGGAAGTTTGAGAAATTGATGAGTATGCTTAAGAGGGTTTGGAAGGTAGAGTAAGTGCTTTTAATTTTTGGTTTTCTTTATGGACATCTAGGCCGTGAGTCACACCCTGGATGACTGTCCATTCAATGGGTGCTAATTTCCTTTTTTTTTTGTGTTGCATAATTGTTTTTCTAGCAATCATAGTCCTCCTGTTTAGCCCTTTATGTCAACTTTCTTTTATTAGCTGACTAATATCTTTCAGTTTGGTAAGCAGTTTTTTTTTTAATTTGAATTGTGTCTTAATATCACTGAAATTTGAGCTCATTGATACATATCTTTTTTTTCCACTTTATTAGTATACTTTTTTGGGTAGTAGATTTTCCCAATTTTCTTAATCTCACTACTTCAAAATTTTGCATGTTTTCCATTCTCCAGGCTTTAGCTCAAGATCAGTTGAGGTCTCTTCTGGTGATGACTGAAGGTTTAGGCCTAGATATTGGTGTTTATGATGGTGACACTTCTCAAGAACGTCGTTTCTGGCTTCGTGATAATGCTAGGCTGGTATTGTATCTCTATGATCTTTGTTTCTTGCAATTTTCATGGTTTTGTATATGCAACAGTAGTGCTGCATCTTTTTCCAACCATGACCTGCAGTTAATCACAAACCCAGATATGCTACACTTGACAATTTTACCTAATCACAAACAGTTTGAGCGGATCTTATCAAATCTCAGGTATTAGTTTGTATTAAAATATCATACTTGTTTATTTATGCTGTTTGAAGAATTAGAGAACCTCATCCATGCTCAAATAAAAACATCAATTATTGTGAACGTGAAACTGTCACATTTTGGTTAAAAAGTAAAACTGTAGAAGGTAGGTGATAAGTAATGACGAGGCGTAAGTAGATAGGTGTTTCTCTAATTTGGTACCATAGAAAGCATGCTTTTAATTTTACAAGCAAACTAAACCTCAAGAGGCCAAAACAAAAATATAAAAATTTACAGGAAAAAAATTGCTAGATAACTACAATTGTCTAAATTTCCTGATTGTAATTGAGGATCTAAGTAGTAATTGAACTTTAGATATTATAAGAAGATGTGGGGGCCTAATGATAATTACAAATGTCTTGAAAGATTCTCTTATTATGCTCGTACCATATAAAGGCAATATATTTGATAAAAAGGTGTTTGATGAGGATGCTAAAGCACAGGTTTTCAGTGCAAAAGATAAATAACCAGTCAATCTCACCATTGAAAGAGAGGATCCAGTGATAAATTTGGCATTTCTAGAGGATTAGATTCCATACATGCTTGTTGTAAGGGCACTCAAAGAAAAGATGGTCTCGAGTTTCGTTTGATTTCATGTACGGAGAACAACTAGCTAGGTGAAACATCTTTTCTGAAGCATTCATATCTAAGGTTAAGACTCCTTTTGACATAACAAGCCACATAAAGCATGCTTATTTAATCTATACTTGAATCACACAAGAGAATGCCAGGGGACACTATCACGTTGAGTGTGCAAAAAATTCCAACTTTTTAGCCAGAAGCTATTAGACGGGGAGACCCAACCAATGCTACATAGGAGTTGGTGAAGGTTGGAATGTGGTGATCCAGAAAAGTTAAGGCCTTTTTTGTGGGCAAGGTATTTGCAGAAAGGGCACAAAGATTCACTGACAATTGAATCAGGTAGGGTATCACTAAGAAGATCACTAACATTGCAATTGTTCTAATACTAAATTGGATAAGAGGAAAGAGTGATCAAGCCAAGTACGGGAAAGATTACAATCATCAATATTGTAAAAGCAACCATGTTAGGAATCGATTTCTCAAGGCAATAACGCTATTCCAAGCGTGAGAAAGAGTGGGGTTGAGCACACCAAATTGAATGATTTAGTATGTAAACATCTTGGATTCACTTAACCAAGAGGATATCTTTAATAGTTAAAACCACCCTCCAAAAGAGCTTACCAAGACTCACCAAATTAAATATCAGATCATGTTTAACAAAACCTCTTCCAAAAAAAGGTTTACAAATTTTCTTCCAACTTTCATTGTGCAGGCCATCACTTTCTGCCTTCTGCCTTCAAAGAAAAGCTGAAAAAACCCTGAAAATATGGTTTATATGCCTCTTTGTTGGCTTGAATGTATAAATCCAAAATTGAGTCATGCCACTAAGAACAGACTTTAAGAGTTGGAGGCGTCCAACATAAGAAAATAAACAAGTCATTCTGTCTTGAATTTTAGCTCTGATTTTATCAAGGGAAAACATATGGTATAAAAGAGCTTTTTAGAGCACCTAAATAATGGATAGGAAGCTCGCCTACATTATAACAAAGAATTAATGTGATTTCATTTTCACATTCACAAGTTTGGTAAAAGAAAGTAGTACTTTTCATTGAACTTGCCTCCAAACCAGAATGAATAGAAAATTCCCAAAGAGTTTGACTTATCGAGTTGCACACCACATGGTTTTAATTTCAAACCACTCTAGCCTCAGCATAGTATTGGCTGTAATTTTAAACTTTTACACTTTGACTGGTAACTAATTAAGTTGTAGACTTGTGTTATAAATTTTTGTAGTGTTCTCCCAAAGTGATTTTAATACAGTACTGATTAATTGTATTGATTTTGATTTATATAGGTTTATAATAATTGATGAAGCCCATACATATAAAGGTGCATTTGGGTGTCATACTGCTCTAGTATTGAGAAGACTACGAAGAATCTGTAGTCATGGTTTGTAAGCTTTCACATGAGTTCTTCAACCACAAGTACTATATTCTTCATTCTATCTTTATTGAAGAAATTTCCTATTATTTGGCTTCTATTGCAGTTTATGGTGCTCAGCCTGCTTTTGTTCTTTCTACTGCTACTTCAGCCAATCCTTGTGAGCATGCTATGGTGATGACCTCTTCCAATTAAAAAATTTGAACAAGCCTGATTTCCATTAAGACATCAATTTCTTGTGTTTACTAATATTGAAATAAAAAATTTCGATGTAATTTAAGTTTTAGGACACTGAAAATGTGTAAATGGAGCTTATACCTGTTAGTGGCAGCCACTAATGTGTTGTCATTACGTGATTTTCCCATTGGTTTAGTCGCTTTAGAATCATATAGTTTTTTTTTACTGACAGTGTTATGTTGGAATATGCTATATTAATGTTTCTTAAGCAACATCATTTCATAAAGGCATCCATATTGAGAGGGGTGTATGTTGGCGATGATTTTAAATCTTCATCTCATGTATTCCATCTTTTGAAGGTTGTATCCAAAGGGCATCTGGCGTGAATCCCTACCAATTTGTTTTTGCAGATTTTATATGTACTTGTGTCATCAAATTTAAAGTGAAAGCAACCAAGCAGGGGTGCGCAATTCATTCAGTCGATTTCAGCCTAGCTAACTTTCAGTATCAATGATGATTGTGTTTTATTCAATTACAAATTGTGACCCTATAGTTCAAAACTATAAGGCAAAATCTTTTGTCTGATCAGTGCTGCAAACCCTTGATAACCACTTTGGCAGAAATTCTTTTGGCTTTGAGTTCCACCTAATCCTAAGTCATTGATATAGCGGACATGGCCTAGGTTTGGTGTGAGAATGGATGACAGAGCAAGTGATGTGGTTGGAGGATTATCTGTCACCAAGGTTTACCATCATTGGGCCCACTTGGCTGTCAAACCTTAATAGGAGGATTGTTAAAATCATCCCCATTTTTTTTTAGAAGAAGATGAGCGTTGTGGGTTGATCTTAGGTGTTTGTGAATAAATGAAACGAGGTTGTGGATGTGCCCCTAACTCAGGGAGGAATTAGATGCTAATATTGGGGGAATAATTTGTTGCTTTCGGGAGTTTTTGGTGCTATTTCTGTTTGAACTTCTGTTAGGGAATTAAGGTCGCAACTAGGAAGTTGAACCTTTAGGTATAGTTGTCAGTGTCAAACTTGCTGGGGAAGGGTAGTTGTGATTCATATTTAACAAAGGTGGTCTCTTGAGATACTTGTAGGTTATTTATGAAAATGTCTCTCAAGCTAGTTAATTCCTAATTCTGGCACCTTCAACTTTCCTTCCCTGACTTTCCCTTCTTTCCTCTTCAATTTTCTCGAGTCACTAACATTATTGACTGTAAAATTTGTCAATTGTGATTTAATAAATACTTGAGTGGAGACAAATCATATTGTTGAAAGAATTTGTGAAAGATGCAAATTGTAATAAGCTGTGTTCTATGACAAGTGGCCTCTCAGCCACATCAGGACTTAGAATATGAAAAAAACACAAAATGGGAGAAAATTCGGGATTATTTGTGGCAATAACTTAATTCAACTAAACAACAATTGCTGGTTTGTAGGATGTTTATGACTATTATTTGTTAATTCCCATTATGAAAACTTACTATGTTAAAGTTAACTGAAAATTACTCCAACTTTGTTAGGTCACATGTTATTTAGAGTAGGTCAACTTTATTTGTAGTCAGTCATGTTATTTTGATATGGTGAGTGGTCCTGTATTTGCATTATTGGTTTGGGTCATGGTTACGTTTTATAAGGCCAACATAAGAGAATGTTTGGGGAGTCTATCTAGGTTGTGGTGAGTTTCATTTCTATTATTTAAACATTTAAGGAAAAATGAATTTATCAAATTACGTTTTTGTTAGCAAGGAGTCACCATTGAAGAGCGGAACCCTAAAGTAAGATTTGCAGCCCTAATTTAGATCCAGGTTGGGCCTTGCACACCAATTTTGATAGATTTTGGATGGGAAAACCCTAAATTTTATTCTAAACCTATCAAACATGTAGGTTAGTTCATAATATAAAAAACTACAAAAAACTATTTCGTAACTCATGATTTGTCCTTTCCTTGTATGCCCTTTGCATCAGAAGGTTGGAAATGGATAAAAGTTTCGAACCATTTTTTTTGCACCTCTTGCTTGGAAATAGATAAAAGTTTCAAACAAATTTTGTTGCACCTGACTCATTTTTTGTATTCCTAATCCAGGAGCTTTTGAATTTGCAAAATTTGGAGTTGATTCAAAATGATGGCAGTCCCAGTGGATCAAAAATATTTCTATTGTGGAATCCCCCTTTATGCTCAAACATTGTATGCCTTTTCATATGTTCCATTTTTGTGAAAAAGTTTGATGTTTTTAACAGATTCCCTTTCTTCCTATACCACTTCAAGTACCTAATTTGTCTACCTTGTTGAATTTTATTTTATTTTTGACAGAAATTTAGTACTTCATCAAAATCAACTGCAAGCATGCCTAAGGAGGCAGAAACAACTGGTAGACGCATGAGGTGCAAATTTTATTCTCTACAATTTTCCTATACTTTTGTGTTTCTCTTGTGAGGTTTGCATGTTACACAGGCTGGCACCAACTTCAAATTCTTCTTCTTCTTCAAATCCTTGTGTTTATTCAAAGCATTGAGTATGGTTGAATTATCCATTATAACCGGACATGAAATATAAGACAATCAACTTGCATATTCATAAGTCAATTCTGAACGAAATGAGGATATGAATCTGTTAAGCTCTCTCAGATCTTGTGGTAATCTTATGGTGCTGAGATATTGAGGAAACTTTTTTAAATTTTAAATTTTAAATGGTTCTACCTGATTGTTTTTTAATTAATAATAATTATCATCTTCACTAATTGTTCTTGGTGAAGGACTATCCCACTAGATAAAAAAGCCATCAATTTCATATGTGCACTATTTTTACTGTAAGCTGAAAATGATGCTTAAGTGGTTGGTGAAGTTTGAAAACTCGTCGTAATATCCTTTGCATCCATCTGAATCAGAGAAATGTAGTTTCTTTGGCAAATTGAAAGGTTGTTTAGTATGTTCTTGGTTTTTTCATTAGTTCTCTACGCAAACTGAACGTTTTATGTGTTGCTTATTTGTGCAGTGCAATTGTAGAGGCTTCTAAACTATTTGCAGAAATGGTTCAACATGGTCTGCGCTGTATTGCTTTCTGCAAAACACGAAAACTGAGTGAGCTTGTTCTATTTTATGCGTATGTCTTAGTTCATGTATGCTTTTGTGTAAGATACATTATAAAGTTGTTAAATTATCTTGATGCTTGGTACCTAAGCTTTGTCATTCTATTTTTGGCATCAAGATGTGACAGCTATTTGTATCGCTCTGTTTTGTCATTTTAACATGAAAGTATTGATACTTGTCCGTTTTAGGGAACAATGTTCTTTCACTTATCCATATCTTAAAATTAACTTTTCTCTTTACGTGACAGACGTGAAATTCTAAAGGATGCTGCACCTGACCTTATTGATGCTGTTTGTGCTTATCGAGCTGGTTACGTGGCTGCGGTTTGTTCTTATCTACTAACTTCTCAATGAATTGAATGGTCTTTCATGCCTTAATGGATGTGGACAGCCAGTATAGACATCATCATTATCATGATCATTGTCATCATCATAACAAATATCTCGTCATATCATCAATCCAAACCCCCCCCCCCACCCCCACCCCCACCCCCGTCACCAATGCCTAAACTATAATCATTTGGATAAATTTTGCATTGCAATTTAATTGCCTTTATATGTGAACCGATGTGGCAAAACTCATTCTTAAATAAAGTTCCAAGTATGTATTCCTCATTTGAGTCTTAGCCCTTCTAGGATGGAGTCAGCATGATGGTTCTTGTATTGCCATTTTATTGCTTTTATATGTGAACTGGGTGCCCTTTTCGTGCAACTCTTGAACTAGGGAAACTATCACAGAATCATGAGATGGTTTCTTACTTGTTTGGTCATTCAAGAAGTTTGTGCTAAGCATCTACATGATAAAAGCATTTTATATTTTGTTTAATCTTACAGTATTGATGCAAAGAGCTACCTTATACATTAATACCCATTTTATTTGGAAAGTCAAGAATCCATACCTGCAGATGGTTGTGGATTTGGGAGTCGGGGTTCCATGTGTGATATATTTTATTCCTTGGTTGATTCTTATTCTTCTTCTTCTACTTGAGACCGAAAAGATGTTAGGGACATGGATCCTAGACTAGGATCTATGTAATTACAAATGACAGTGATCAGCTGCCCTTCCTGACGTGATCATCCTCCATTGTATGGGAATTGGAAGGGCAATGAATAAGCATTGGCGGAGTTTTATTTCATGGTTGATCCTAGATGTTAAATAAACCAATATTCTTATTGTATCTTAGATATTTCTAACACATTTATCAGAATTACAAAGTTGCTTATTAGGATTTTAAGGGCGTCTCTAGAAATTTGGAGTCCTCTTTTTAGAGTTTAAACCACATCAAAAGCCCTCTATAATATTCATCGAATAAGATAATGGAATCAGATTGATATTGGCTCCAGTTTTGCAGTTTTGTAGAGTAGTGTTTTCTAAAAGATTGGTCTTATAAATCTGCTCATGCACATTTTCTATGGGAATGTTTCTTGGGAAGAATATTGAAGATACATGTTCCTGGCAATGTGTAGCACTAGGGCAGGTTTCCACAGTAGCTAAGCATTCTGTGAGTTTGTACCCAACATGTTTTTTACCAAAATTAAAAAGTAAACATATTGGTCCCATGCATTAGCCCTTGTTGTCCTAAAATATGGGAATAATCATTACAATTGGGCTGCTTTTCTTTGGAAATAATGAGAAGTACCAGACCATCTTATGATGTGAGATTTCCTTTATTTTTTTCTAAAATATGGAGTGCATGAAAATTTGCAATAGCAATTAATGGACAATGATATCATTAGCTTAAGCAGCATTAAAGAATGGCATATTCTCTGGGGAGAGTAGTTACTTTAGGACAAAATTAAAAATAATGTCAATTCTAAACAGTGGTGATTGCGATTCTCAACTGAGAGCTAATAAAAGAGTAAGAAAAAATTGAACTTTGTTGATTATTAGCAAATCCAATATGATCTATGTTGTATTGACATCAAACCCAAATGGTTGCAGGATAGAAGAAAAATAGAATCTGATTTGTTTGGTGGTAAAATTCGTGGTGTTGCTGCTACAAATGCACTTGAATTGGGAATTGACATTGGACATCTTGATGCAACAGTACATCTTGGTTTCCCTGGCAGTATTTCCAGGTAGTGAGGTTGAACTCCGCACTCCAAAGTTCCCCAACCATATCCACATAGACTGGAAAAGTTCTTTTTTTTTTCACATTTTATGGACTTGTGGAATGAAATGTTACTTCCTGTTTTGGTTACAGCTTGTGGCAGCAAGCTGGGAGATCTGGACGGAGGAAGAAAACGTCTATATCTGTTTATGTTGCATTTGAGGATCCTATTGACCAATATTTTATGAGATTTCCACATAAACTCTTTCATGAACCTATGGAATGTTGCAAATTGAATTCACAAAATGTGCAGGTCTTGTCACTAAATTATACTACTTTGCCTTTTCTTTGCAATAAGAAAAGGTCTTTTTCTTGTTGGAATACCATTATCACTGTCCAGTTTTTGGCAATTATTACACTAGGGGTGTCAAAAACAAATGGTCGTTTTTATAACTGATTTTGTTCCAAAAATAATTATAACATACTCAATCTTATTCATGAAAAATATGGACTATAAACATTTAATTTTTTTCTTTTCCTTCAGGTACTTGAGCAACACTTAACATGTGCAGCTTTTGAACTACCCTTGTGCTTGCAATACGATGAAACATTCTTTGGCTCTGACCTGAGCAGAGCAATAATCGACCTTGAGAGCAAAGGGATTTTACATTCTTGTTCGTCATTTTCTGAAAAAGCATGGAACTACATTGGGGAGGAGGTATGTGGTTTTGATACATGAACATACTAGCATTTTTTAAATGAAACTTATCCCAAGCCAGCCTTGTAAATGTGGCAAAGTCCAAGCCTGACAATTGTAGTCAGAATCTGAATCTGATTTCAGTATAAATTTAGACATTCTAAGAACTTAGTTGAAGAGTGTAGAACAGAGCTCAATAGAATGAACGGAGGAAATGCCATGCATGAGTCTGTGATGGGGAGCAGCAAAAGAGTAAAGGGTGGTAGGCTTGGATTTTTATGGGGCAAAATTAAGAGAGAAGGGGGATAAGCAGCTCCTTACACGCCAAGCAAGGGGGACGACCGGCTCCTCATTGATGTCAAGCTATAGAATCACACGATTCTCTTAAGCACAAAGCTTAACTTTATTCAATATCAATCAAAATCTATGTTCTCAAGGTCTATGACATGTGTTGTTAGACTCAAGAGCTGTAATAAATAAGTAATCAACTATGATAATGACTCGAAATAATAAGATAGTTCCAAAAATAAACTCCTACTAATAATAGAAGGCCTTAATTAAGTAAAAACCATACTAAAATAAAACTTGACCAAAATAATGTAAAATTCCTTATTCTTTCCTAATTTTTGTCATACATCAGTCTGTCTGATAAACTTGAGTTGAATGTTGAGATGGAATATTTGGGTTATGTGGACAAGCATAGATTTACAAACTCGACATCTTTCTTTTTACCAGAAGTACCCATCACGTTTGGTACATATACGTGCAATACAAAGTGAAAAATATAGAGTGATAGACATGATAACGAATGAAGTTCTTGAAGGGATTGAGGAAAGCAAGGCCTTCTTCCAGGTAATTTCTTTTATCTTTATTGCTTAATGCCACCTTGCTGCATATGTATGCATGTGAATCATTGATGCACATACTCATCACATTTATATTTCCATGTGTGGGTATAGTAAAAGATAATCAAGAATATTTCCATTTTATGATGAGTCCTTTTGGTTATATTGATAATTTTTTTGGATCATGGAAATTAGATTTTATTGGAAAAGTTCTAATTTGGACCCTTAGGATATTTCAATTTCACCACTAAGAAAGCTCATCATCCCTAATTTTTCCATAAGAAGCTTGTTGAATTGGACATATTGGAGCTTTGACATGATCATGTCCTGATCGCTCACATTAAGAGCTACAGGTGTTCAGATTCTGGATTCTGGTTCATGTTATCAAATTTTTGTCTATCCAATATTAAGGATGAGAAACTAATTGTATCTGGTGCAGCCTAGTCCAAATCTGCAAGTATATAACCGCCATCCACACCCTCTTGGGTCTTACTATCATCTGTTTCCTCTCTGCTGTCAGCACGTTATTACCGTACCTCTGTGAATACATGCATCTTCTCTGATGCTGATCTATAGCATCTTTACTGGAGACATTTACCTAATCGTAAACCAGAATACCACAGCCATACTCAATTTCCATTGTCATAGCTTTTTTTGATTCCTATTGCTTCATTCTCAGTAACAGCCAAACTTTTAGAGCTTCGCTAGGTCATAATGCTGCCATATGTGGCTGTTAAGCTGTTTTCCATCAATCATCCTCTCACAAACCGGAAACTTCAGGTTCCCTTTTTTCTGTCTTATGGGTTAGGGTGGGAATTTAATCCATCCTAGAAGGTAATATCCTTCCCTCCTTTTATCTGCCAACTGACTGGCCTTTCAAAGTTTGACGCAATTTAAATTGTAAATGGATTTCATGAAGATTTGAAATAGAATTTGGATCCTTATTATTCTGTTTCTAGGTAAGTGTAGTAGGGTTTCTTGATAAATCCAGATTCAGCTTCTTTTTTTATACTCTTCAACTTAAATCTGATCTGTTGACATCCCTATTTGACTTTATGTTTTATTCAATTGGCCTATTTATATGGGCATTTAAGCAAATTTAGTTCCTTTGTAGAGATTGCATGAAGCATTGTACAGTCGTTCACTTATTAATATAACTCCACTCACGGAGATTTGATATTCAGGTTTATGAAGGAGCAGTATTTTTACATCAAGGCAAATCATACTTGGTTATGGCCCTCAAGCTATCAGAAAAGATTGCGTTGTGTAAAGTAGTTGATGTGAAATACTACACGAGGACTAGAGATTACACAGATATTCATGTCATTGGTGGAAATCTTGTAAGTTTTTATCTTATTCTTTGACATATACACCATAAGTATAACAAGGTAATAAACAAGAAGGGTAAAGTAGGAGGAAACTATATTTTTCATAAATGGCATTTTCAGGCTACACTTGATTTCATCCTGTTTCATCCTGCATATGCAAAACTTGGTGCATTCTCATTTAGTCTCTTTGGAGGGAAGATGCTTGAATCACTTAAAGTTTTCATTTCTTAGCTATATGGGCATGAATACCTTCATATATTATACTGCAGCATAGTGTTTAACCTGGTACACGCTGTTGTCTCTTAGATGTGCACATCATTGTGCTAATTTTCATTTTGTCCCTGCCTGACTGTGCTTATTTTTCTACACTAATTTAGATTGGGAAATGAGGCTGAGAGTTGTTAGATCTATTGAACTTATCAGAATTTCCTCTCATTGAGTACTAACATGATCTTAATGGAACTTACCTGTTGTGTAAAGTGTAAATAACTTACATGTAGTGTAAAGTGTGAATTGAAAGCTTTACTGCGACAATAATTGTTGATTTAAATGATCTGAGATTAATCCTTTGGGATGACAGCCTTAGATTATGTTTATTTTCTTGTGAAACTGTAGGCTGTAAGGCTCTGTATCATTTTCAGGCCATACGGTTGTACAAAGTAAGGTCATTAGGCAACAATAAAAAATTCCTTAGCCTTAAGGTTTGGATGTGCCAACTTGTGTTTCATTTCTTGTTTTATGCATAGCTTCTGTTACATTGAAAAAATAAATTTCAAACTGAGAACTTGATGTTTGCCTAATCAAAGAGCACTGTATTTGTTGAATTTTTTTCCTTGAGCAGGCAGACAATTATTGCCCTGTATGAATTCCCAGTTTGATATGTTGTGTCGGTTCACTTGTTCTTCATTCAAGATGGTATATGGTTTTCAATTTAGTTTGTGCTTGATTCCTACTTTTGATATCAGGCTTATCCAATCAAGATATATGAGCACCAGGTTTTAAGAACTTCAGCTCAAACCAATGCATGCCAAATCACCACAACCTGGTTCGGTTTCTATAAAATAAGACGAGGGACAGGAGAGATTTTTGACACAGTTGACCTGACACTTCCCAAATATTCATATGATTCACAGGTCTGTTTTGAGATTCTTGCTTACACAGTTGCTGTGATTGATTTGGTTTCTTGTAATATGTTTTATCTATTGTATGTCTATGATGTTGAAGCAGGCAGTCTGGATAAGGATTCCTCATGGCATAAAAGCTGCAGTGGAGCTTCGAAATCTCTCCTTCCGTGCTGGGCGCCATGCAGCATCTCACACTCTTCTTAATGTTGTTCCACTGTATGATATATTTCCTTCTAACATTTCATATTGTGTTTCTCTAGCTAAAGATAGTTTTCTGTTATACGTGGTAAACCTTGGATATCAATGGTTTTCTGGATGTTTTTGTACTTATAACATGTTTAAATCTTCAGTTACTAGGGGTTTTCATGTATTGGATTCTGAATGTGATTCTATTTAGCCACACAATTGGATATTGTTGAAGTTAGAAAAGGTATACTAAGAAGAATAAATTAGGAGAAAGAAGGTGAAATCATTATGGTTTCACCATCCATATTTTGATTCTTTCTAGAGGTAAAATGGTGATTTCTGGGGATGTAAGATTTACGCAAAGTATGAACTGAAATTTAAAGTCCTAAATATCTAAGAACAGATCATCGGGATCCGTAGACCACACAATGCAATGCACAACTTGTGTAACATATATTCCTAGCATTTTAACAGATACTTTACAGTTTAAAATGCCCGTACTTTTATTTTACATGTCTGTAAGCATGTATCGTTACGTTCTCCAAGTTATCATACTGGGAGCTTTACATCATATGCTTATTCATCATAAGGTTTTCTTTACTCTTTGCCTTTCATAATAGGTTTATAATGTGCAATTCTTCTGATTTGGGTGTTGAGTGCTCTCATCCCCATGATACTCGATATACTCCAGAAAGAATTCTGCTATATGATAAACACCCTGGAGGTATTGGTTTATCAGCTCAGGTAATAATTGCCTTTTGTTTTGGTAATTTTCTACTTAATCATTAGAATTTTGACTTCTGTATGATTTTTTTAATGTGATTTTGTGGACTGTGCTATATTATAAAAGAGTGTGATATGCTGTAGTCTTTCCAAATTTTTTTCTTTAATTTGTGGTGCTAAAGATTGAGTTCTAAACTATGATGTGTTGAAACACACCAATTAGGGGAGTCTCCAATTGTAGTATTGCTCACACACACACACACACACACACACACACAACAAATTAGTTACACAAAATCAGAAATACATGGTCTAAGTATATCCCTCAATATCTTCTAACAAATAACAACTAGATATATCCTAATAACAAACAGATAATGTAATCGACTCCTAAATAAACCCTAATCAATATCGACACTATCATTTAACACTCCCCTTCAAGCTATGTAGGGAGATCAACCAAACATGGTTTTGACTTCAAGGTCTGAGGTCTGGCTGCAGGTAATGCCTTGGTCAGTATGTTGACTGCTTGAGTTTCTGATCTAACATGCTCCAATGAGATGGTTTAATCTTTCACCTTTTCTCGAACTAAGAGAATCTATCTCAACGTGTTTTGTTCTGTCATGGAAGACAGGGTTACTTGCAATGTGTATAGCAGCTTGGTTGTCACACCAGAGTTTTATTGGATTCACAAGACTAAATCCCAGCTCTTTAAGTAATAATCTGATCCGTACAAGTTCTGTGGTTGCCTTAGCAATTGTCCTATATTCAGCCTCAGTAGATGATCTAGCCACGAATGTTTGTTTCTTACTCTTCCATACCACTAGGGTTCCACCAAGTTCAATACAACATCTGGATGTGGACCACCTACAAACTTAGAACCAGCCCAATCAGCGTCAACAAACCCTTGAATGTCCAGTGCATTTCCCACCTTTTCCTTAGTATATATCATACCTTTATCAGTCTGTCCTTTGAGATATCTCAAAATTCTCAAGGGTGCATTCAAGTGAGTTTCCCTTGGAGACTGAATAAATTAGCTTACTTGACTAACTGCAAATGATATGTTGGTCTGGTAACAGTTAAATAGATCAGCTTGCCTACCAGTTTTCAATATTTAGTAGCATCCTTCATAGGCTTCCCTTCATCTGGATTCCTGTTTCCAAAGGTGAATCAGCTGCATTCCTTTTCCTTAGTATTCATCATACCTTTGTCAGTCTGTCCTTTGAGATATCTCAAAATTCTCAAGGCTGCATTCGAGTGAGTTTCCCTTGGAATCTGCATAAGTTGGCTTACTTGACTGCCTGCAAATGATATGTCAGGTCTGGTAACAGTTAAATAGATCAGCTTGTCTACCAGCTTTCAATATTTAGTAGCATCCTTCATAGGCTTCCCTTCATCTGGTGGGAGTTTGATTCCTGTTTCTAAAGGTGAATCAGCTGGTTTGGCTGAAACCGTTCCAGTTTCTTGCAGCATGTCAAGGATGTATTTCTTCTGGCTGAGGTAAATTCATTTCTGATTTCTTAATACCTCAATCCCAAGAAAATATTACAAGTGACCAAGGTCCCTGATATGCAACTTAGACTTCGGCCAACTTTTAGTATCCTGAATGCCACACGTATCACTGCCTGAGACAACAATGTCATCTGCATACACTATTAGAATGATACAGCCTTTCACAGTTTTCTTGATGAAGGCAGAATAATCCAAGACACATCTCACAAATCCAAAATCCATTAATATTACCCTAAATTTCTCAAACTAGGCCCATGGGGACTGTTTAAGACCATAAAGGGATTTTCAAAGAAACCAAACCTTACGAGACTCCCCCTCAGCAACAAACCGAGGTGGTTGTTGCATATAAACTTCTTTCTGTAAGTCACCATGTAAAAATGCATTGGTTACATCAAGTTGGTAAAGGGGTCAATCTAAATTTGCAGCTAAAGATATTAAGATTCGAACATAATTTAATTTTGCTACAGGAGAAAATGTTTCATTATAGTCCAATCCATGTGTTTGGCTATATCCTTTTGTAACCAAGCGTGCCTTAAACCTGTCCATGAACCATCTGATAAGCTTGACTGTAAAGATCCGTTTACAATCAACCATTTAATTACCTGCCGGAAGATCAGCCAATTCCCATGTTTTATTTCTATGGAGAGCTGTCATCTCATCATTCATTGCTTTCTTCCAATTTGGATCAGTCATTGCAATTCTATAATCTGTAGGAATATCAATAAGTGGTAAGGTGTGGACATTTGCGGTGGAAGAATTAGACATCATACCTAATTATGTTGGAGCAGGAGAGACATAGTCAGTGGAGGTGATGGTAGCCTCATTTTGCCTGCGTGTATACACTACTAGAGGATCAGCAAATCGACTTATTGGAAGAACTGAATGAGGTGGATAGAGAATTGGTTATGTAGCTGATTGGTCATCATGAACTCTCCGAGCATAGGGAGGACCAAAAATCTTGTATGAGAAGGTGTCTGTGAAGGTGGTGGGTTGGGCATTGGTAAGTCCATGACAATGAGAGGTAGAGGAGACTGTGAAGGAGAGCACATGGATGTAGATGATGGAGTGTAGGAAGGAACCTCCTCAAAGAAGGTAACATCAATGGTTGTGAAAGTTTTCCTAAGAGATGGACTATAGCAGATGTACCCTTTTTGCTGTCTAGGGTTCCCAAGGAAAACACATTTGAGAGATTTAGCCGATAGTTTATCAGGCCTTGTAGGTAGAATGCGTACAAGACAAACACAACCAAAGGTTTTAGGTGGAAGTGAGTAGTGAGGTTTATCAGGAATAGCAGCTGAAAAGGAATTTCATTATTGAGTGAGGTACAAGGCATTCGATTAATTAAATTACATCTGTGAGAAGTGTGTGTGACTAGTGATGTTTGGGGACAAACATGTGGAGCAGAAAGCTGCGTGTCTTCTAGGAGAAGCATATGCTTGCGATCGGCAACCCCATTCTGCTGTGGAGTGTATACACAAGAAGTTTCATGGATAAATGCCTTGTGTATCAAAATATTGTTTGAAGACTGTAGAAGTGTATTCCAAGGCATTATCAGAACAAAATCTCTTTACACTTGCTGAATACTGTCTTTATCTCATTCATAGAAGACAAACTTGGAAAAGACTTCAGTTCTTTATTTCATTAAATATAACCCGGACATTCAATTGTAGTCATCAATGAAAAGTTTATAATATCCGAAATGAGATTGATTTGGGACAGCTAAGGGACCCCAAACATCTGAGTGAATAACTTCAAACAATTTATTTAATCTAGACCTAGAATAAGAAGGCAAGGAAACACAGTTGTGCTTAGCCAACTCACATGACTCACACCTAAATGGAGAAACACTACGCAATGGTGGAACCATCATCTTGAGTTTATTGACATTGGGATGCCCTAATCGAAGATGTCATTTGAAAGCAGTGGAAGGTGTTGAACTATTGTTTACCTTGGGAGACTCTCGGGTGTAGGGCAGCACATAATATAGGGTATCAACACATAAGCCACGACAAATCTCCCTCCAGCTCTTTGTTTCCTGAAAGATGTAACAGGAAGATGTAAATATAGTGTGACAACATCTATTTGTGCACAATTGTTTCACGGATAACAGACTCAGAGAAAAGGAGGGAACAAATAAGACATCACGAAGTAGTTGGGGGATGATGGAGATACTTCCCTTTCCCAGAGGAGGAACTTTACTGCCGTCTGCTAGACTCACAAGGGATTCTTAAATGGAGTATATGTAGCAAATAAGTCAGGGGTATTGGTCATATGATCTGTAACAACAGAATCGACAAGCCATGGACGATTGGAAGATCTTGAAGTACTGACATGTTTTTGTGTGCAGCAGCGATGGAGGCTGAAGTGGATTCACCATGAGCAAGTTTGGGGGTGTGCAAAGTCTTCATGAGTGAGAGTAACACCTGTAGAGAGGCTAGGGCATTAGGAGAAGAAGTTGCAGGGGACAGATCTTGCTTTGAAGCCCAATCTGGTTTCCCACGTTTCTTGCAGCATTTATTTTCTGTGTGACTTTTTTTGTGACAAAAATTTCAATGGCGGTCTTCTTTCTTACTGCCACTTCGACCTCCTCCTCTTCCAGATAAAGTTCGGCCTCTTCCTTTCCCTCTTGCAAGACTGAAACCTGAAGAAACAGCGGCTGATAGGGCGACACTGTTATCGTTGTCAGGTATTGGATCGGCCTCCACAGAGATTCTTGAAAGTCTAGAGAATGCAGCATTGAGTGAAGGAAGATCAACACCAGGTAAGATCTGGTTCTTTGCTGATTCATAGTGAGAGTTGAGAACAGAAAGAAAGGAGATGACTTTCAAGTCTTCTCATTGACGTTTCCAAGTGGTAGGATCCTTTGGATATGGCTGGAACAGGTTGAGCGATTCCCACTTAGATTTCACAAAGCTGTAATGCTCATGCAAAGGCCGAGTGCTTGTTTGGTGAGGAAGATGTCTTCACGTAGCTCGTAAATCCTTTGAATGCTCCCTTCATTTCCATAAGTCTTTTTTGCCAGAAGACCATACTGCATAGGCAGTAGGTAACAACATAACATCGCAACTAACATGAGGCTACATGCTGTTCCACAGCTATGACCTCACTTGGGCATCCTCTTTCTCCAAAGTAGGAGTAGCAATTGATGGTTTGCCCTCTTCACTATACGTCAGCTTTTCCTTGGATATTAGGAAGGTCTTGATGGCGGCATACCAAGGAAGGTAATTCTTGGAACCCGCCTGTTTGGTAGAGGTAATAGAAGAGTTGTTCAGGAGTTCAGCTATGGAGATAGGAGTTGAACTCATAGAAGGAATACTGGTATCGTCTTTTGTCGCCATGAGGAACTGTTGGAGTACCTAGATGATACTCGTGAATAGCGAGGTGCACTTTGAATGGGAGTAAAATGACTCTACCAATCCCAGAATACTGTTGGAGTAATCAGAACTCGACAATAGCAAGAAACAAGTTGTGGGGGTAAAACAAGTTTACCACTCACAGGATGAAAACAAGAAGAAAAGGCGACAAATACAAAAGGAGGCTAATGGTTCAACAGAATCGAATGCTGTGATACCATATTGAAAGACGTCAATTAGGTGAGTCTCCCGTTGTAGTATTCCTCATATATTTATATATACAACAAATTGGTTACACCAAATCAGGGATACATGGTCTAAGTATATCCCTCAATTTCTTCTAACAAATAACAAACATATATCTCATAATGACAAATAGGTAATGGAATCAACTCCTAAACAAACCCTAATCAATAATGACACTATCATTTAACATGATGTATGATGGTGTTAGTCAAAACTGGGCAAAGGGTTTGTTTGATAGGTGAAACATATTGACATGAAACGTGCTATATGAGTTTACGTATAAATCGTGGAACAAGTGAAGGATGGAGACAGTGAACCGACAAACATTATTAAATATAGAATAGAAATATACACTTAAAAGCTGAGATTGATGAGAGCCAAGACTTCATTATTTTTAATGAATTAAAATCAAATTAAATCTTTGATCCTTTGGCACCACTTTGTAATACATGTCTTGGTGCAATGGCCTTGAGGATTATTGTTTATCATCTCCCAAAGTAACTCCATGTCATAGCTAGTCAATCATTTAATTTTGTTCAGATTCACCTGGTATTTGGCAAAATGTTAGCTGCTGCCTTGGAGCTTGTCACGACGTGTACCTGCTCTAGTAGTTATGGTTGTCCTCATTGCATTCAGGTTCCTTTTTGACTCATAATTTCTCTTTCTTTTACCTGCTGAGGCATCCGTCACCATAATTTTTTTTTCATTCAGAATATAGCATGCCGTGAGTATAATGAAGTATTAGACAAAAATGCTGCAATTATGATTCTTCAGGTTTGTTCTTTGTTGGGATTGTTTTTAATTGGCCTTCATTATGGTTTTCCTAACCTGGGCTGGCTTCTATTGTATATTCAAGTGCAGGCGGTCAATGAAGCCGAGTACCCATAGTTAATTGTAAACTCCCATTGATCATCAACTCATCAATATTGGTGTTCAGAAATCCGGCCCCTATTGAATTTTGATGGCCATCTGAAATCTGCTGGTATTTTGTTTTAACGCTCGACAAGAGTTGGAGATGGTTGAGTCGGACCTATTTTCAGAAGATTCTAAAGAAAGCGACAGAGGTAAAATTTGTTTCACAGCCTAGCTATATTTGTTTCTGGTTTTAATAAGAATCTATGCTGTTGTCACTGAATAGATTTGCTCCCCGACCAAGCAATTTTTGTTTCTACTTCTAATTAGATGCCATGGTGACGCCACTTACAGGAAGTTCAAAAGTTTCTTCCTGATTTCATCAATTCTTTCAGGTGTTTTTACTTGGGTTTTTAACCTGGTGATGAAAATAAGGGATTTATTGACTAGGACCAAGTACTGCATGCTGCTTTTGGTCACAACTCACAAACTCCAAGTACTAAATCAACAAATGCTATAAGATATAATTTCCTGGCCCATTGGCTTAAATGCCCTTTGTTTCTGCTGTTTTTATATTTCTTGTATAGGACTAGCAAAGTTAAAAATTTACTATATTAAAATGTGCAAATTGCACACGCAATACTGGTTTTCATCTCTTTGGTAGAATCTACTATATTTTTATTTTTATTATTTTATTTTCCAGGTTACGTTTTATTCAGGCAGCAAAGTGTTTAGAATGTTTTCAATCGTTGCTTTCCTTCATAACTTGGGCTCATAAATAAATATTGTATCAATCGTTTTAAACTTTCCAGAAACCTACATCTACTAATTCGTATTTTTTCAATCCCAAAACCAGAAGTTGTGTGAATTAAGTCATCAAATTTTCTATCTTAATCGCGCCTAGAACTTGAATGCTTCCATGGTTGATTTCTGAAACCCTTGATATTTTTTCACTGCGAAATTTGAAACCCTTGCATTGAACAAACTTAAAACCCCCCTTAAGAAATTGGAAAAAATAATGGCAAGTATAGAAGCTGTAAAAAAATGGAAAATATATTACGTGGTAAATCAGTATTAATTAAGGCGAGGAAGAAAGCATGGCACTTTAATGAAGAACATTAATGAAAAAACATTACATTCTAGCAGAATACCATCTCTAGGCTGCATCAATTGAATTGATCGAGCAATATTGCATATTGACAATGTCGCGTAAGATTAAATCTTATATATATATGTGTGTGTGT
>JAVDBV010001599.1:0-24767 GCA_032619315.1 Piper longum
TATATATCTTAGTATATAGTGATGACTCGTTGTAGCATAATTGACACTATTATTTGTACATCAAACACACTTAACCTACTTAAAATACTTATATAATTATTTTAGTTTATAGTTATGGTTTGAAAATTTGTTTCGTTTAATCGACTCAAACTGATTCGTGGCCGAGCTGAACCTAAAAGGGTGGGTAAAATTTTAACCCAAATCTAGGGTTTTACATGCTTTATGGTCGAGAACGATTGGATCTTGCCAGCCCACAATCAGATAGCTGCCCTTAAAAAAAATATTACAAAGATAATTTTAGTATTTTAATTAAATTTCCATTTTTAATCATTTATTTTATTTTTCACACAAATTGATTATATCAATAAAAAAATATCTTTTTTTGGGAAAAACTTTTTAAAAAATAAGCCTAAAAATATTTAATGAGTGTTAAAAATATATATTTTTAATTAATTATTTATTTTCAATAAATAAAAATTCCCCTATTATACTCTTGGGGCTCACATATATGTTTGCGACGACACGTGGTGGTCAGATATACATAATGTTAAGTAAAAAAAAACAAAGATATCCCTAAATAAAAGTGGGGTGACCTCCTAACAGGCGCCATCATCCATGGTCATGCATGGGGCACATCCACATACATGGTAAAATATCTAAGGCCACGTCAGCATGGGAGATGGGATCAAATCTTTCTCTCGCCTCCCCTCGACGCCAGATATTCCCACCCATATCTCCCCACTTTTACATTTGCACCCCCGACCTTATCCTTTTTTATGTTTTACTCCCCCAAAATTCACTAATGGCACCCCATTCCACCCACATTCAGAAGAAACAAAGCCAAAAAAACAAAAAACAATCTTTTGGCCATTGCCACTTCCTCCACCCATTCCCATCTTCCTCCTCTCTTCCTCCTTCCTTCTTGGTTGGATTTATTGGGGAAAAAAGGTTGCTTTTTTGGTGTTCAGCAGCTCCTGCTTCCTCTTCCTTGATTGTCTTTTTGTTTATGATTCTGGGTGGTGATTGGAAGGTGATGTTTTTCTTTTCTTTTCTTTCTGGTTGGATGGTGTTTAATTTTGAGCTGTATGATTCTTTCTCTCTTTTCATTTTTTTTTTGAGAAAAGGAGATAAATTTTGGTGGTCACTGCAGCTTCTTATTTGATTTGTCATCAGGGGTGGTGTGAGGCAGCAGCAGCAGCTCTGCTTCTTCATCCTTGAATTCATGTGTGAAACTCTTTGTCTTTTAACTTGTGGTTCTGGGTGTTGATTGGTTTGTAAGATTCTCTTTTTCTGGTTGTATGGTGTCTAATTTTTAACGGTATGGAGCTTGTCCATGCTAAATTAGTTGTATTTGTGTTGTTGGAATCTTAGTGATTGCTGTTTGCAATCCTCACAGTGGTTTTGGCGATTGCCCAGATGTTCGTCTTTGGAAATTTCATCGGAGTTTGAGAGATCAAGTTGGATTTCCTGTTTGGTGGCATCGAGAATCGGTATAGTGCATATTTCTTTTATTTGGGCGGTCTTAGTTTTTGCTCACAAATAGAAGAGCTTTGTTGTTGTTATTGTGATTTTGTGCTCTGTCTTGTTTTGCCTAATTGTATCTGATAGAATTTTTTTTCCTTGTTAGGCATGCAGGTAAATATTGTCGGCGACGTCAATCTATCCTATACCTTGTCCTCGAGTGATTATCATTATTTTTGATAATTTAATTTTATTTTGATGTCATGCATGGAGTGATTGTGAACTGAAATCAATGGCATACTGATGGTGTTGCTCGTAATGATTTTGTTGAGCTGCGTTTCTCATTAATGAAGGTGAGATATGGCAGTACTGAATTCTGGCTAACCTGCTTCTATGACAGCACCATAGAAATTGATCATTGGAGTTTAGGATGGGAGAAAGCTGATGTGGGAAGCTCTTGTTGGGATCCTTTCTTTTTCCTTTTTGATAGTTTAGCTTCTGTGTCTTAGGAAAGCTTGGAAAACGAAGGGTTCACATGTCAGCGCCTTCCGAGAAATGGGTGGATGGCCTGCAATATACATCATTGTTATGGCCTCCACCACAAGAGGCACATCAACGACAGGTTAGCTTAATCACCCTACAACTTCATCTTCTTTCGCAATAATCATTTGTTTGTTTTCTCATTTTGGGGTTAGCATGAGTGGTTTTTAGGTCATTTATGTGCACACATACATTGCAAATCATTAGCACTAATTTTTTGCTTATTCATTCCAGACCCAAGTTATTGCCTATGTCGAATACTTTAGTCAGTTTACGTCTGAAAGATTTCCAGAAGATATATCTGAGGTAAATATTTTTAAAATGAATGCAAAATACAAGCAATTTTTACGTTCAGATATTATGAGAACAACATCATCAAGGCAAGAACGTGAAGCAAAAACGCCATGAGTTCTATACTGACCATCTTACATTTGCTTCTTTCAGTTGATACAAAATTGTTATCCGTCAAGGGAACAGCGCCTCCTGGATGAAGTGTTGGGTATGGATATTCTCTTGTTGTGCTTGGGATAAGATAATAGCTTTGGATTAATACTTATTCTTTTACAGCCATCTTTGTTCTTCATCACCCTGAGCATGGACATGCTGTTATCCACCCAATTCTTTCGTGCATAATCGATGGATCTCTTGTCTACAACAAGGCCGATCCACCATTCAGTTCGTTCATTTCTTTAGTCTGCCCTAGCAGTGAGGTACAAACTATATACTCGTCAATCTGTTATTTAAGTAGTTCCCCAAGAGCGTGCCACTTCTTGAACATATCCATCCATTTAGGTATTTTTTAAACTTATTGTTGATTTGATATTTTAATTGTCACACCTGTAGATACTAATGACATTGCATTTACCTTATATGTTACGTAAGATGGATTAAGACGTTAATCTCAGTGCTGTTTTGTCAAAATTTTCTAGCTATTCTATCCCTTTTATCTCTCCATCCATTACTAGCCAACCACACATAATCGTAGTGGATGTAGGAAAAAAAAAATTCACACATGGAATTATGAAGCCTATGACCGTGCTCTAAGGAATGGGAAAGGAACAGGATCAGTTCTTTGTTTCTGAAAAATTGAAGTGGTTGTTCTCCTTGTTTGACTGTTGCCATTATTTTTATATCTACTAAGCGTATAACTCTTAAATAAATTTAGCTTTTTGAATTTTATGCTTGTAACTATGGAAATCAATAGTCAACACTTTATTTGCAGAAAGAGTACTCTGAACAGTGGGCTTTGGCATGTGGGGAAATACTACGCGTGCTAACTCATTATAATCGCCCAATTTTCATAATTGAAAAGCAAGATGATGATGAAGAGAGGAGTAGTAGCGGTAGGCAGGCTTCAACAAGTGACCAAAAGGATGGAAAAGCCTGTAAATCAGTTGTGCAGGAACATGAGAGGAAGCCATTGCGACCGTTAACACCATGGATAACTGACATACTCCTTGCTGCACCCCTTGGTATCCGAAGCGATTATTTTCGATGGTAAGGGAAATTTATGTCAGAGTTCTGTAAAGAATATGATGAAAACTTCTCGAGGTGCTTAATTGTACCTTTTTTTTTTAATTTACTTAATAAGTTAGACAATGAATGGTTGCCTTTTTGTAGTCACTGACAAACAAAGATAAAGATATAAAAACAAGATAACCAATTTTTGTTCTGGGTTCTCCGGTAATTTACTTGTTTTGCTGATATCGTTTAGGATGAGTTTCATGACACCGAAATGTTTTCTGTTCATTCAATCTTTATTTTTTCCTAACCCACTCAACTGAAGTTGTAGTAAAAGTGTTTTTCCGTGCTGTTGAAATGTGATTTACATCAGTAGAGAAGATCTGTTTCTATCACTAGCCTTAAGTTCTAATGTTATTTGTGTCAGCCTTCCGTGGAAAAATAGGATCTTACTGTCTTTCTGGCTTCTGTTGCATATATTTATTAACAATATATCATCTTTTCTGTTATTCAATATATTAGGTGTGGGGGTGTCATGGGAAAATATGCAGCTGGTGGAGAACTCAAGCCACCAACAACTGGTACGTTTGTGTCTTTCTTTCTTTTTTTAAAAAAGTTTCTCATTGAAATATTCTCCTGGTACAAAAATGAAGAAATGGGAACTTTGGTTGCCTTGTTTCTCAGGTAATATATCATTGTTCTAGGCATTTTTATACTTTCTTCTTGCCAATAGAAGAAAAAATGAAAGAGAAAAAAGATGAGAGAAGATTGTGGTCATGTTACCTTTGCATAATTCTGGAAGGCCTTTTCCACTTATAGGGAGACCTAGACGAGTGACAACCTCTAGGTTGACATAGAAATATAGCTACCCTCATGTGCAAACTGAGGAAATCAATCCTCTCAGTTTTCTGATTGAGAGTTAGTTAAATAGTGGTTTTGGACCAGTGTATCGATGAAATATTTTCACTTTGTTTAATTGCTAGATCACTTAATACTTTGTGCCTGATCAGTGATGTTTAACACATCTTCTTATGAAGAAATCTAATGAGAGCCAAGGCATTCTCCTTTTCCCACTTGTTCATTTGATAAACAATTTTAATGGATGTCTGTTCATCCCACTCAAGCAAATATATTTCATCAAAATTTTGAGGAATATTTCTTAACCTATGAAACTTGAATTAAAACTACTCTCTCTTGCATGTGAACCAGTGTGATGTAATTGACTAAAGTGGAAGATGTTAAGGCTTTTTGAGGTTTGTACTTGGTGGCGGATTGTAACTGCAGTTAATTGAATGAATAAGTTTAGCTGGTACATTAACTGGTCTAGTTGTTAATTTTCCTAAGGTAGACTATACTCAATGTTGGGGCTAGTTTGATGTTCCATGTTGAAAAAACTTCCTGTGTCTTTTCTGTCAGCATCTGGCCGTGGATCAGGAAAACATCCGCAATTAATGCCATCAACTCCAAGATGGGCAGTTGCCAATGGAGCTGGTGTGATTTTGAGTGTTTGTGATGAAGAAGTTGCTCGTTATGAAACTGCACATTTAACTGCAGCTGCTGTTCCTGCACTTCTGCTTCCTCCACCAACAACACCATTAGATGAACATTTGGTTGCTGGGCTGCCACCTCTTGAGCCCTATGCTCGCTTGTTTCACAGGTTGCTACATGTACTACTTTTTCTACTTTGGGAATGCATCACAGCATCAGTTATTTTTAATGTTGTTATAAGTTGGTTTAGGTATTATGCAATTGCTACTCCAAGTGCATCGCAACGTCTTTTACTTGGTCTACTCGAAGCACCACCTTCATGGGCTCCAGACGCTCTTGATGCTGCTGTACAACTAGTGGAACTCCTAAGGGCAGCTGAGGACTATGCGTCTGGCATGAGGGTGAGTCAAATAGTTGCAAGTGATCGTGTTTTCATATGCTTCATGTTCCAGATTCTGGAGATTTACTCTTTTGGACCAATTTCCATTATTAATGGGAATCATTATCTTGTGGTTTTAGGAATGGCATGAGTTGAATCCATGCCTATTAAGTATAAGATAGTGATTAAGGCATCCTATCTTTTGACATTCTCAAATCCTTTTTCCGTGATATTATTGTCGTGACTGAGCGTAAATAGCTTTGTCTGAACTTTGTAGCTCCCAAGAAACTGGATGCATTTACACTTCTTACGTGCAATTGGCACAGCAATGTCTATGAGGGTAGGTGTTGCTGCAGATGCTGCTGCAACTTTACTTTTCCGCATCCTCTCGCAGCCAACATTACTTTTTCCACCACTAAGGCATACTGAAGGCGTTGATGTGCAGCATGAACCTCTTGGTGGCTATATATCCTCCAATAAGAAGCAGGTAACCTTGAAAATTATCTTATCTAGTCAATTCACCCAATAATTTATACGTAAATTTGTTTAGTTATCTTTGTAAATTCTCTATCTAGCAATGTGCATTGTACCTTACATGGATATCTCTAACATTTAACTGCTCTAGAGCCGTTCAGTTTTAGCTTCAATTTCATCATTTAATGGTATGGATACCCCTAACATTCATTTGTACCGGAGCAGTTCAGTTTTTAGCTTCAAATTTGTCAATTATTGAAACGGTGAGCTGTGGTTAAGATTTGTTTCTCATACGTAGCAATTAAGTCTTATGCTTTATTTTCTTAGATTACTGATAGAGTGTAACTTAAAGAGATCATCAACGTGTAACAGAGGGTGTGTGTTGTATGAAATGTGCAAAATCTGACTTCTGACATGTCTCCTTTTATCTGAATAGAATGAAAATCATGGTAGTGAAGCTGCCATCGAGGCAACAGCACAAGGCATTGCTTCAATGCTTTGCGCTCATGGCCCAGAAGTCGAATGGAGGATTTGTACCATCTGGGAAGCTGCTTATGGCCTCCTTCCACTAAGTTCCTCGGCTGTTGACCTACCAGAAATTATTGTATCAACCCCTCTGCAGCCTCCTTCTTTGTCATGGAATCTTTATTTACCTCTACTTAAAGTTCTTGAGTACCTTCCTCGTGGAAGTCCATCTGAAGCTTGCCTTGTGCGAATTTTTGTGGCGACAGTAGAAACAATACTTCAGCGAACATTTCCACCAAATTCGTATAAAGAACAAGCGAAAAAGTCAAGATACCAAATTGGTTATGGATCAACATCCAAGAATCTTGCGGTAGCAGAACTTCGCACAATGATACACACGTTATTTCTTGAATCGTGTGCTTCAATGGAACTTGCTTCTCGTCTTCTGTTTGTTGTATTAACTGTATGTGTAAGTCATGAAGCACTACCAAATGGGAGCAAAAGACCAACTGGTGGCAACTTGTGCTCTCCGGAAGAGGAGTCACAGATTGCAAATGGAGGCCAAGCTGACTCATGGAGAGTTAGAAAGAAACAAGGTCCAGTGGCTACTTTTGATTCTTATGTTTTAGCTGCAGTTTGTGCTTTGGCGTGTGAACTTCAGTTATTTCCTATGGTTTTGAAAAATGCCAAGTACTTGGAAATCAAAGGGGCCGCAAGTGCATCCAAAATTTCAAAAATCAATGGCTCCTTGAATGAGTTACCTAATGGACTAGGAGCTGCAGTCATTCATACTCGTAGAATCCTGGGAATCTTAGAAGCTCTCTTTTCTTTAAAACCATCTTCTGTTGGGACCTCTTGGAGTTGCAGTTCAAATGAGATAGTTGCTGCAGCTATGGTAGCTGCTCATGTTTCTGAATTGTTTGGAAGGTCCAAGGCGTGCACTCATGCACTGTCAATATTAATGCGCTGCAAATGGGATGATGAGATCTATGCTAGAGCTTCATCACTTTACCACCTTATTGACATCCATGGAAAAGCTGTTGCATCTATAGTTGATAAAGCTGAACCTCTGGAGGCACATTTAATCAGGGACTCACACTGGAAGGATGCTCCAAAATGCATAAATGGTAGAAAAAGACACAATTCTTTTGGCTCTAGCAGCCCTGAATCAGAGGGCCAATCAATCATGCCAAGCGACAATAGCGGGAACAATGACTCAAGTTATCCTGGAGAATATCTAAAATCTGAGAAAGCATTGCTCTTGAAAGATGCTGTTCTCAATAATTCGGAAGAAGATATTATGAGCTTGCCTATGGATGCATCGGATTTGGCTAATTTTCTTACAATGGACAAACATAATGGATTCAACTATAAGGCTCAGGCTCTTCTGAGATCTGTACTTCCTGAAAAGCAGGAGCTATGTTTTTCGGTTGTTTCATTATTGTGGCATAAGTTGATTGCTTCCCCTGAAACAGAAATGATAGCCGAGAGTACATCTGCACAACAAGGGTGGAGGCAGGTATAGTCTCCATAAAGGTTTGCTTTAAGTAGTTAGTTTGTGTTTCACATTGTTGTCTCCTTCTTCCGACTCTTGAAATTTTGTTTGTGATATACTCTTATTGAAGAAAAAACAACTATCTCATTGCCTTGCCGGTTATTTGTTTTTTTACCATTTGATTTGTTTTTTTATCATTTGGTTGGGGTGGAAGGTTGTTTTCTGATCTATTATTTGCATCGCCACATTCAGGGTACATTTATTTCTTGACTTTGAGTGTTCCCTCCTGTATGCTGTCAAATCAGTACTGAATTTCTTGGCTAGACTCTTAAATGTTTGCCCGGTAAAGTTCAGTCATTCACAGTGTTTTTCTCTAATTTCTAGGTTATTGATGCTCTTTGTAACATTGTCTTGGCATACCCAACAAAGGCATCCGCAGCTCTCGTTCTCCAGGTACAGGGCTACTTTTGGTCTGAGTGTGGCTTGAAATTTGAAGGTTACTCAGTTCCATGTTGTTTGTCACTTCTCTTGATTTGTTAATTTCGCAGGCAGAAAAAGACTTGCTTCCATGGATTGCTCGAGATGATGAACAAGGTCAAAAAATGTGGAGAATTAACCAACGAATAGTTAAACTACTTGTCGAATTGATGAGAAATCATGACTGTCCAGAAGCTTTAATTATTTTGGCAAGAGCTTCTGATCTTCTTCTCCGAGCAACAGATGGAATGCTGGTAGATGGAGAAGCATGCACTTTACCACAACTAGAGGTGAACATACCTAATTAAGCATAAATAGTTTCTTGTATCAAACTTTGTCTTCATTGATCACTAGACCACCGCAGCTTGAAGGTAAAATCTTCCTTAATTTATCATTGACATTGTCTGAAATTGATTTCCGCACACTTCCAACTGAATAAAGATTCAAGTCAGCATCAGAAGTTTTTGATAGATGATCTAAAAGATAAAAGGGGATCACAATAAAACAATTAATCAACCTTCCACACATTTCATGAGGTTGTATCTGCATCCTGAGATGTTAGGGAAAATTTGAGATCCAACTGGGAAAGCTAATTCAAATCCTAACTTGTGCGCTAAGGCTTCATCAGGGTGCATAAGCGCTCCACTGGCCTATCTTCATCAGGTGCAAAGCACACAAGCGCTTATGTGCCTTGCTTTTTGAAAAAAAATGCTGGAGGGAGTATATGTCCTTTGTTTTTCCATCTGCCAGCCTGATGATGCTTCTGCATCTCTCGAGATGCCAAAATATGTATTAGTAGAAGCTACTTCCTTTGAGGATTGAACTTTCAAATGAACATGGATGTGCAAAAAATACTATAACTGATGAATGCAACAAATACTCAATGTTGAATATTGGCCTGCATGATTAAGGTCCTGCTTGACGCATGAATGTCATTGTGATGTTACCATATGTTTTGTGTCTTACTGATTTAGGGTCAACATATATTTTTCTATGTTTCTGTAATTTGATTTCATAATTGATGGTCTCAGCTGTTGGAGGCAACTACTGGCGTAGTGCAGCTTATGCTCGACTGGGGAGATTCCAGCTTTGCTGTTGTTGATGGTCTTTCCAACCTATTGAAGGTAATTGTCCCTTTTCTTCTTCTTCTTTTTCATCCACCTTCTAAATAATTGAGGTTAAGGCTATACAGTTTTTGCCTTCACATCATTCTCATAGACCATATCAATACTCAATTATATTTGTTTTATAGCAACTACGTAATTAGATTGGTTGGTCTAACAAAATGCAGTTGTAAATAGCATTCCAATGACTCATAAATAATGGTTGTTCACCCATTGCAGTGTCGATTACCGGCCACCGTTCGATGCCTCTCACACCCAAGTGCACATGTGAGGGCTCTAAGCACATCGGTACTGCGTCTCATTTTACACATTAAATCAGATATTTCAAGTTTAGCACTACAAGATGTGAAAGATGCCCATGTCTCTGGCCTGCCATACTTGTCTTTGGGCTTTATAAATTGGCTTGTGGACGTAGAAAAATGCTTAATTTGGGAAGCCAACAGCAGAAGAGCTACAGGAATGACCCTTTCTTTCCTTGATGCAGCAGCTAAGGAATTAGGTTGTATCATTCCCTCATAAAATCTTACAAGCCCAGGTTCTTCTTTTGCTTTTAGGCATGTAATGGCAGCTTTATGATTTAGTTTGGAATGCTACAAGAGCATCGAACATCGAACATCGACTGCGTTGATCAAAATATGACTCTTAGTTTGTGTATGTTATGATGGAGGCGTTGGAATTCGGGGGCGGTGCTATTTTTCTAATAGTTCTATTTATGTATCTATTTCAACCTTAACATTAATGTACTCTGTTCTATTTCACTGAAGTTGATATCCTACCAGTGGAACTCTTACGACCTTGGGGCTAGGATGGTAGCATTATAATATTGAATTCAAATTCAACAAGCCTAACCAACTTTTGATATTGAAATGAGTTGACAAAAAAGATTGAAATAGTCTTGCATCTGAAAATTTTGTTCCTCTTGACAGTTGATTATGTCAGTAAATTACAAAGGTAAAACCCATTCACTTTACATGAACAAAAAGTATATGATTTAAAGAACCAGATTAGGAACTACTCTCCCATGGACCAAGGGGGTGTGATCACTGATGCAATCCACAGAACCATTAGTGCCAAAATCATCAAAACGTCACTTGTGACTGCATATGACTAATTAATAAATGTGAGGTCCCTTGTCAACCAAATCACTTGTTCGATCGTCCGATTTTGAGAGAAATATAGATCTTAGTGATGGAGACCTGAAACCTTCATCAGATACCTCATGGCCTAAGTAAGTCTTCTTAATTTGATTGCTTGGCGTGCCCAGCGCAGTGCTCTGTACAGGGGAGCTAGAGCCGCTAGGGCTTCCAACTGGGCTTCGACCTAGTACTCTGGTAGCTGCCCCTTGCTTCTTTTTTGCTGCTTTATGCCAATTTTTCAGTGCTTTGGATGTTTGCCCATCAAAAATAGACCGCTTCATATGTGAACCCATCTGTAAATAACCATAACGAGGTTTATAAACATTGGTATCAGCAGTAGACTGGCATCGGATTGGCATAAAACTATGACACTACTCATGTTTTCATTCAATAAGACAACCCTGAGATTCAAGAATGCTCAATTCATCGAGAGCATTTTTTGAATGGCATGCAATTGAATATTAGAAGGTACCACGTAACCCCGTCATCCAAAAATAAGATTAAAAGAATCTTGATATTGCAAGCTAATAGAAAAACTTAAATATTTCACTGATCAGAAAAAAGAGAGAATGTTCATGAGCACAAACAAGCCTTACAATGTATGAAGGAACTAACGGATATAAAGCACACAAGAATACCTGTGATACAAGCGCATAAAGATGAAGTGTAATGTAGCTGCACAGAAATTGAACCTCTACCCTAGAAACGCACATACAATCAAATAGATTGTTAAAAAAAAACAAGCCTCAGTTTAGCTCAAAAAAATACAAGGTTCAACTATCTAAACAAACTATATATAAATGGTCAAATGTTTGGGGTTTAGGGATGATATCATGTCATAGTCAATGTTAAAAGTCACATTTTAACAAATTCAATGTAAATTTATGAACTATTGGGCAAAAGTTAAATAGAATTTGTACTGTCCGCTAACAAAATTTGCCAGCCAGGATAAATAAGTGAGTTGATCATGGAAGCAAATATCAATTATTGTTTGCTTAAGCGATTTCTTAGACTACAATGACTGGATTAACCTGCTGAATCTAGTAATAAAAATAAAAACTAGTGTGTGAAGGCTTACTGCCAACAAATACAAATTCATCAAAAACTGCCTTTACTAAAGAGAGGAAAATACAGGAAAAAAGGAGGATTTAATACCCATGTCCACAAGAAAATTGTGATTTCAAATGCATTCTGCAAACAACAAAACAAATAGGTGATAAGAAACCATATTGGCAATCACATCTACTTGGATCATCAGAGAAGTTTACTTTCAAGCTGTGTTTGGGTCCTTGGAATCAATTAATGTGCAGGAAAAGATGGAATATGGGATGTCGTAATAGTAAAGGAGAATTACCAGGAATAATGTGAAATGAATAAGATGCAGTACTAGTTTAAGGCGGCCAAAACAAAAGTTTTTATCACCAATTTGCACAAGAGGAATTCCCTGAACCAGTGCATGCCTTTCTTTTATTCCAAGAGCCATTTTTGCAATTATAGCTTGTAACTTTGTGCCAACGGCCAAAATAATCTAGCACAATCATAATGCGTATATGAGTGAGCATTATTTCCTGAAAAATTTTAGATTAAGTTCAATGACTGATTACAGGCTTCAATTCTTTATTTTACGGAATGGTGATAAAGTTAAACACGATGCCATTTTGACTTACAATCAGATGAAGTAATGACACCCAGAACAAGGCTTGCCAAACTAAATGGATAAAACAATATAACAGGTCTTTTGGATGTCAAATAACTAACAAAAATTCAGATCAATCAAGTGAGATATTGAAGGAAAGAAAACTCACCATGAACATTCAGTAGCAAGTAAATGCAAGCTGAAGCCCATAATAAGGGGCTGCATGTAGATCAAATGAAATGAGAATGGTATAATATAAATCTGGCCTGAATAATGAAAGAAATTAAATATTTTTTCCTTTCATAAGAGGATGCTGATTTTATTAGTTAATATACAAATAATACAACAATTTAACTTTTAAGATCCAATCCAAACATTTAGTTATAATAAAGGCAGAAAGAATATTACTAAATGTATGTAACAAGCATTTAAAAATTGTCACACAGAAGTATGAGCATAATGTTCCAGATTAAATTGTTCAACATTTTCCCCAGCAAAGACTTCACAAAAATGTATAAGCTACATCAAGGCAAGGTCACATCAACACATGATAAAATGATAATGTAACACCACATAGAAATATTACAATTTAAAGAAAACCAACCAACCTCACGACAATAACTTAAAGAAGCACCACCTGATAGAATCCGTCTATGGTCATTAACGCTAGTAACTAACTGGTTCAATAAAAGTCGCCTGTGATGTCCACCCTCTGCCCCTCCTGCTGTTCCAGGTATGAAATCTATCTCCTGAATAAGCTCAAGTTGCCAAGACGTCATTGTCTTTGCAGCTCTGATTGGAATACAGATACGTGCAATGTAGCTTTGCCCAAACGATAGCAGCAATGAAATAAAACCAAGAATCATTAACTCTGCAAAATTAAAAAAAATAAAAACAATTGGAAAATAATTTGTTATTAAGTATATACGAATAGAAAATTCAAGTTTTTCCAAGATTCATATATCTTACCAGTTTAAACTTTCTGAAAGTGCTTCAAAGAGAGCCCTTTCCACCTTCGAGTAAACCACTGGAAGCAAACAATGAATCACCCACTATGTCGTGGAATTTGCATGTCTACTAAAAAAGAATGCTATGATATGCTATGATCTAATAAATGGAAAAAATTTTAGTTAGCCCCTACTAATAATTTGCACATTTGATTTAAATTAAAAAGTTTACCATAAGGGAGAATAAAAAAAGTAAAGGAAGCTGAAAATTGGTCTAATAAACGTAATAAATCCCAATCATTTAAGTCACTCTTTTGAAACATTCAATAGACATCCTCCACGAAGCAGCATATCTGGGGAAAAAATAATTTGTTTTAAAGGCAAGTTGATCATGATCAGAATTTCAAGTGAACAAGAAAGCAGGTGAGAAAAACATGTGGCAATTCTGAACTACATAAAACTATCAAAACATTAAGCATGAAGCTCCATTTTCTCCAACCTTGTTGGTACAATTTATAGAAAAACAAACAATTCTAACTTGTTTAACCATATACTAAAAGTTGTTCATTCCAAGTGGAGCTAACCACAACACAAACAAAAATCTTCCACCAAATGCATTCGACGCCAAGAAATTGTTGAATTCACAAACGTACGCAGCGATCAACTTAGTAAAGAATCAAGAAATAAAATCATCATCAAACTATCACCCTCATTCACCTCTCCAACTCGGTGGAGAATCAGCTCCAACAATATAGACATCAATACGACCACTGCGCATACGGAGGCAACCGGCCATGTGGGCGTCTCGTCCAGCTGCCTCTGCGACTCACCCACCCCCGCCACGGTCCTCCCTCCAAACCCATCGACGCCCACCAACGTTGTCGTCCAAACACACCTACCGAATCGACCAAAGCTTCCACAGTTTTGGAGGAGAAGTGGGTGGTTTTGGGACGGAAAGATGGGAACTTTGATGCGGGGGAAGACCTATTCCACGGCGGTTAGAGGTGAGCGGTGGAGGGGAGATGGGGACGCAAGTAGGGAGGAAGGTTAGGACGGCCATGGCCGCCAACGATTTGAGGAGTGTTCGGGGAAGGAGACCAGCGGCCACGGCTGCTCCCCTCGTCTTCCCTCCCGGTGAATGTTTAGATCTTTAATTTGTATTCATTATTTTAAATAAATAATTTAGATATATTATATTATAATTTGGGTTGAGTTATTACAAATAATATTAAAGATAACCTAATTTCATATTATAGGGTGAGACATTAGCCAAGCTACTAGCCGACCAAAAGGTCATTAGTTGGGGTTAATAATAAGCTAAAGTATAACAGGTCACAAATAAAAAGGTTGTAGGTAATAGACTAGTAACAGGCTAAGTGTAAAAATTTCTCTATAATCTATCCTGCAAAAATCCCCCTTTTCTTATAGTTTTTTAAAGGTTTCTTACGCTTTTGCCCACATTAACCATATCCCATTTAACCTATCGACGAATATGCAACCCTATATTTTATGTGGATTAAGGATTAATTGAGAGTGTTTTGGGGGGTAAAAAAAAATAAGAGCGACAGCAAAATATTTTAGAGATATTTATTAAGATTTTATAAATATAATTGTCAGATTTGAAAATGATAAAAGTAAGAGAAATTCGTTTTGTAATTTTGTAACCGGTTAAGTGAAATATGAGACTAAAATGAAGGAGGATGGAAGTTATTCAGGATTAGGTATGTGAAAATTTATAAAGGATGATTTAAATTTTTATAAAATTTATATAGTAAAAGTGACATTAGATCTCCAAAGTTATTCAAAAAAGATATGATTTTTAAATCTCATAAGTTATTTGAAATAAAATATTTTTTTATGGCACGATAAAGGGATTAAAATCAACTAATTATGATTCAAGATGCGGTAAAATTAAAGAAATCATTTCTCCTCAAAGCTCTCGTTTATTCAAAAGTTATTTGAAATGATAAAAATTACTTCTTTTTTTCGAAAAATATTACTATTTGAAAGATAAAAATTTGCTTTTTCGAGTTGGTATTCTAATGAACATGTTCCATTTTTCATGGCCCATATGCCCTAAGTCAGCTCATGCCCTTAGAAAACATTTATGTAACTAACTGACGATTTATGTAGTCTTCATGTTAGAAAACAGTTGCTGCAGGCACCAGCGAAACGAGGAAATTGGAGCATTGCTTGGTTTCCTAAATTGGATGCAACAGCCACCAAGACGATTTAAAGCACTTGCCTTCCCTTTATGATATCAGTTAGAACAGGTCACACAAGTTTTAAAATGTGATGGACTTCCACGACGACTGCATTAGTTAACAGACCCACCAGTAAAAAAATCTGCCGCAAAATGTGCACAATATACAATGTCCTGGACGCATATTAAAATGAAAAAGATATAACTTCCACTAGAAATCACGGCTACCCAATTCAGTAAAAATAGCCAACAATCCATTTCTGCCTTCGCCATGTTCACGTTTCACTCAGCCCCTGGGAATAACTATTAGACAATCCGCTCCAGTCCTAGTAACCATAGCTGTGCCCGTAAGCAGAACCATAGCCCCCAGCACCAGCAGCATGGCCTGCCCCAGGAGGAGGAGATGCATAAACAGAACCTTGCGACGGATAGGATGCATTGTAACTGGTGTCTAGTACTTGACCATTTTGAATTTGACTCGAACCAGCAGCTTCAGCCATAAAATTCTGCCGACATATTGTTACAGGATGAGCTGCCAGTCAAATGCCATGTAACAAGCATAACTACTCAAGTTTAAAGTAAGAACCTGTATCAACTGTTGTGCTGTTTGAACTTGCGATGCAGATCCACTTATCTCAACTGTCATTTCGCCAGGGGCGCCCCTCGTCTCTTGTATTGTGATGGTGGCACCACTAGCACGACGTATGTAGCTAATGCTTGCACCAGCAGTCCCAATCACTGCATCAGCATATGACAACGGAATCTGCATGTGCTGGGTGACCTAAACATTTTTGTAAAAAAATATCAGAAATGCCATAGCAGAGAACATAGTTAGTATCAGTTGATGAGGAAAATTCCTTTAATAACTCATCGACTCTCTACCTGTGATCCATGCTGAGATGGAGGGCCGTTTCCAATTGCTGGGGGTTCTCTCCCATACATTGACAAGCCCAGATGAGGGGGCTTATCAGCAGGGAAGTCAGGTGGAGGAAAATAGTTATCATGATGTCGGGGAGGTATAAAATGAGGATTGTTGCCATAACCAACAGCATTAGGTGGGCCCGGAGGACCCCAGTGTTGATGAGGTGGCATACCAGGAGCAAGGTCCATATGTGAGTGTGGTGGAGGCCTGGCCATCTGCAAATAAATCCAAGCATTTTTGAATTGCATAAAAAAGATTAGTAAGCACAACCAAAATCAGAACACTTACTCAAACCAAACAACAGAAACCTTCATATAACATTGGTTAACAAACATTATAATAGAACTTTGTAAAGGTTTTCTATATATAGCTCCCCTGCATAACTAAGCTCAAACTAATACGGACATGTCAACATATCACAGAAGATCGCCCACAAAGGAGTGTCTGACGACATAAACAGCAGTTGTTATAAACCCCCAATATCAGAGTATGCTCCATGATTAGCACAATTGGTAGCCAACACAATCAGGCTTAGACTGACTTCCAACTCAACTCCAACAATTAGGCAAAAAGTCAACCCACTAGCCCATTCCACAAGCCCAAGTACGTACAGAATTCTTTCCCAAACAATAATTACTTGAATGTAGGGTAAGGTTGTGTCTGCTACACATATATAATCCAATTCTTCCTCAGCCCGTCCATCAGCTTGGTCCACTGGGCTGGCCTTTCTTAAAAAATGTCAATCCCACCCAGCAGACCCTCTTCCCTCCCAAACAGCCATCCTCCACATCACCCCTTTGCCCTTCTCTCCACCCTCACTTCTCATTCTCCTACTGCACCCTGCCCTTGGTCCTTTTTCACCCCTCACTGCCTTCCGTCATCTCTCCCAACACCTGCCATGCTGCCAACCTACATTGTGCCTGCCACCACCATCCCCACTGACCTGGTTTGACTAAGCCTGTTCTGTTGATTAGATTGTTAAATAACAGGCTTGAAGCAGAAATTGTTAAGAGTCCAAGTCAACTTTTCGAGTTAACATGGCATGCATCCCATCCAAGTTTACTTTTGACTTAATTAGCTGCATATCCATCTCGACAACATCTCAGTCGGTCCCACAAAAGGTTTAAATTATAAGACACCTCACTTGTTCGGTTGGCAAAGAACAAAAGAGCAAACAAATGATTTTCTACCACAAAAGTCAAAAACTTACATGCATCTCAAACAATGGAAGCACAGTGCGGTCAACCAAGAATTTCCGTAAATGTGAAGCAATGAGTTCAACTGCATTATGGACACTTGTAGGTTCCCCTTGAATCTCAACAATTCGATCATCTTGTAGAGCAAAAGCGGGTAAATCTTCTGCAGAATTTAAGCACAAAAATGAAGCACTTGTGACAACCAGAACATAAAGAAATACAAAGACAAGTCCCTCCACGTATTAAAAGAACCCAAACCCCAAGCGCAAATGCTAGTTAAGATAAGGGTAACATGAAGCATCAAGTCCAGCAGATAACATCATTCATCCATATTGATCACAACACAATTGACCAGTAAAAGGCCAGACAAATTCTTAAATCCTCACAATAGTTAAAACACAAAAATAAGCTATCATACAAAATAATCAACAGCATACATCCAATAAGCCCATCAATGGCTACGTAGGCTTAAATGTAAGTATTAACAATAACCGCCATTTTTTTTGGCCAAAATCGAGCTTATAGAAAGGTAGAATTCCTTGTCGCTTTCAAGGTTCATGTTCATGAGCCAAAAGGCTTGTGCTATTCACCAAGATAACCAATTCATCTTATATAAATTGCAATACAGAACTTCAACTTTCAAAAGGCACAAGCGTGGGCCAAATGCACACAAACCTACCAATATAAGACCATGAGGAAGCTTATGACTTGTGCTATTCACCATGATAACCAATTCGTCTTATAGAAATTGCAAGACAGAACCTCAATTTTCAAAAGGCACAAACATGGGCCAAATGCACACAAACCTACTGATATAAGACCATGAGGAAGCTCTCATGACTGAAACAACTTGCATAACAGCAGTACTGACGTAAAGGTGTTAACACAATAAGCACTGCGCCACATTTCTTTTCTAAATAAAGATAAGCCAGAAAAGAAAATAATTAAAAAAAAAAAGGTTCACATTTTGATGCCTCCAATCTTATATTTGGCAAGGAGTTCCCACATGTTTGGTAAGGCCAAAACTAGATCTACATAACAAAAAGTTCAATCTACAATTATGCCACAAATTTCAAATAATGAGTGGCTGAAGCCAGGATATACTATTAACACCGTGCAAAATATAAACAAGTAGAAGTTGGACCCATTTTAAACTCAAAATTCTATTAAAAATTAAATAAATCATATAATAATTGGCTAATTAAATAAGTTTGAACCATATTAAATTTACACATATATATTTAGATTTTCAACACAAAATCATACAAAGTACAAAGATATTTGTCATCACCTGCACCAAGAACACGAACAGCGGAACCAGAGCCTTCTTGGATCGACTTTATGGTTGCACCCTGCCTCCCAATTAAACTACCCGCTTGTGAAGCAGCGACTAGTAGCCGAGTAGTTATCACCCCACTTGGAGGAGCACTACCAGACTCATTGTCTAATCCATCCACGGCACGCTTATGAACCCTCAAAAGACCATCAACAGCAGGAGGGATAGAAACATCCGGCTCTTCCTTTGCTGAAACCATAACCTATTAAAATAAATAGAATTTGTATACCAATTAATTAGAATTAACAGCCATATCTTGCAACAAAATCCAAGAACATAAATAGTTGTTTTTTCTCCACCGTCACAACACAAACCCTATCATGATGGATAGAGAAAAAAAATATACTTACAGAAGTAAATTAAACTTCATGCATGAGAAGAAAGTTCTGCAACACATTATATTGCCATAGAATTTTAAAAATAGAAGGCAATTAACCTAATAATTATTTTTATAGCCCACTGCCAGCTACTCAAAACTTAGTGTGAAATAAAAATCAACAGAATTTAATGAATAAAGGAAACCTGGTAGCCCTAAGTTAATTTTAAAATAAGAACTTTCCGCGTCAACAAGGGCAGATTACCAGAAGGTGTGAACAACAGTTTAGCCTTCTCAATAATGTCTACGGATATAATACTTCATTTCCAAGGTTTTATCCTTCTACAAAATATTTTTTTCAAGTTTTAACTTGTGTTAGTAGCCACAAAAATTAATTAAGGAGTTTGGTATTTGCCAAGAATGCCAGTCATTCCGAATTTACCAGATAAAGCGTGGAGTATGCTTCTTGTCTCAGATGCTGAACCAAAAGCAGACTGACCTCAAACATCTGAATCATTGCTCTTCTAAGAGTCAACTTTGATGACTGATTTGAAAACCTGCACATACTCATTTCGTTATTGTGATAAAAGGACATTCTGATTAATGGCTTTTATCAGGCAATTTCTTGCATAATTCTCCTTGTTATTGATGATTTTTTCAGTTTGTATAGTTCTTACTATTTCACTTAATTCTAGTTAACATAATGTAGTCGCCTGTTATAAATTGGGAGAAATTTCTTGTAAGACTAATTAAACATTTCGTTAACTTGGATCAGATTTAAGTTACAAGCATATTGAGTGGAGAATAGACAATTAAGGATCATGTTTTAAAACCACACCCCACAGATATTTAAAACAGGATTCAACTATGTCTTGGACAGAACCCGAATACGTAATTTGTCTTCACAAAACAAATTTTGAATTTGAAAATAGTACCACCCATATGAAGGCCGTAATAGAAAGGAAATAATATCCATGTGGAGCCACTCAACATTGCTTACTGGAATGCCCAGAAATGGAGAAATTCTCTCACAAGATAGAATTTAGAGAATAACCATTACAGGGTGCATAAATTGCAGGAGACCTAATACACGATGCAGAAAGCCTTGCATAAAGAGCATTAAACTATGTTGCATGAGCAACCAGAGGTCTGCTAATAATTGAGAAACCACTTCATGCTTTTCATATGGCATACACTCTAAGCTATATTCATGGATCAAATATTGGCCTTCCATAATACTTTTTTAAAAACTGTTTTAGGAGATGTATTTCCCATTCAAAAGAGTAGACAAAAATATGTGTCTTTCCAAATTGTTCTCTGGCTAAACTCCTAGCATGTGTATAGATACAACTCCTGATGTAACTACCCAGAAACCAAAATGGCTGATATATATATTTATTGGCAGTATAAAAAATGGTTTTAAATTCAGACAATCCAAATATTTTTTATCCATTTATAACCACCTTTCTATTCCTCTTTTTCCACATCACCGCTGACCCTGCACAACGAGCTTTCATAATTATTAAATATCTGATTAGGTAATTTTTAATATTTGTTATGCATGCCTCTACATAACCACTTTCTGATGAAGGCCAGGAATTTCCTTTAAAAATAATCAAGCAAAAATTCAGTCTTCTTTGATGAAGATCCCCAACCTACACACCTTCTTCAAATGTGTGATCTAATTTTTTACCATTATATTATAATGCCTTGATTCCTGGTAAAAAGCAAAACCAACTCAACAAACGATGTAAAATGTACCAGGTATTTTTATCATTAATTTGAAGTTACATGAACAGATGGGATTTATAAATCAGCCATATTAACACCTAGAAGTACTCAAATTCTCGTCATTGATGGAAGATCTACTTGTTACTTGTAATAAACTGTTTTCACACCCAGGTTGCAGGAAGGATGAAAAAAATGACAAATGGAGGCAGTGAGAAGAAATAATAAAAGATGTTATATAAGCATCTGTATGGTTCATCGTATAGTTTTAAGTCCCTAACCCCAACCACTTGGGTTTAGGCAGATAATGAGGAGGAAAAGGAAGTAGTTTAAGCTTCAATTCCATTAATCTGAATTGAGGATCAATAAACAACAACATGTCCATATTATGCCAATAACCGCCAATAGAGAATGTAAAAGGTGTCATTTAACGCTCACAAATATTTCTGAACCTCGCCATCACAAATTTGACAGGTAATAAACTGAAAATAGTCTCCATAACAGATTCCAACCAATTGTAACAGGAAGGAATACACAAAAAGGTGGCTAAAACATGAAAAACTGAGAAAATAACAGATAAGAAACGTGCATTCAGCTTTGAAACTCCCATAATAAAAACATTAAAACCAATTCGAACAAAAAGAATATTATCAACTTCTAATCCTCTTACACATTAAAAGATTCAAATTCATAAAGAGAAATGTTCAAAATAAAATATAAACTATTTACAGCATCAGATAAAACAAATATAGAAATATATAAAAAACAGCCTATCAGTAACAATTAAATCTTGGCTCTTCAAAGAAGAGACCTACATCGCTTAATTCAATCATAATCACATGCAATTTCAGTTAATCCTAACCAACTAAAATCAAATTTCTGCCTACAGTGAAATTTAGTCGTCAATGTCCAACCATTCACTATTAAATTTAATGCAGATTAGCATTTCAGTCTGTGGTTTAGAGTGGTACTAGATGTATATAAATCATTGGTGGATCATACAATGCAATTTAATTTGAAAAATAAACCGAGTTAAAAAAAAGGATAGAAGCATACTGCTCTTTCTGGTACACCTGGAGGACCATCAAGAATCTTAATGCGGGCCCTCGATTCTTCACACATTTTTTTGATAGATTCCCCTTTACGACCAATAAGTCCTCCAACCTTTTGAGCAGGTACCAATATCCGAAAGACACTCTCTCCAGGCCATCCTGGCCACTTTTTCTCAGGTTGCTCAGCTGGAGGATTCTCCTCCTGTTCCTGTTTCTCCTCAGTAGGTGGAGGCTCCTCTGGCACCTGATCAGTAAGTTCAGGCTCACCTAAATTTTCTACAGGAGCATCCATGGTTTCTTGAACCGAAACCAGAAGTTCAAAAAAAAATACTGTTAGTGAATAAATCAAAAGAAAAAAAAGGGCATAAAAAATAAAAGGAGCCACATAACTAAAAAAGTGGATATCAAAGAACAAAATTAGTTTAAAAATTTATGTCAGCCCCCAAAGTTAAGAGCCAACTATAGACATCAAATTCCAAAGCTAAGAGAAAATAACCAAGAAATCGATGTAAGAATCCTGTTCATGTCAAAATTTTGGCAGACAAAATGAAGTAGAAAAACATACTAGTTCAACTTCTTAAAGTTAGGTTCCGTACACATGCTAACTACCTCGTATAGCTATATAGTGAATAAGAATCGTCATTAAGAGCGCAGAATATAAACAATTTAAAACCATAAATCAGACAACCGTGGACGCAGAACAAGAAGGAAGAACACAAGATCGACTCTTTTCTAAAAAAAACTACCAGAAAATCGATTCAACTATTTCTTCATACTTTAAAAAAAATTCACATAATAAATCATACAACTCCAAAAATCCCAGACGCATAATAAAAAGAAATGACGCACATATCATTCTAAATTCTACGTTCTGAAAGAGACAGACATGCCAGCTCCTTTACAGATATATCTGACTCATCAATCTTGACAAAAATTAGAAATACTGAACAATTTAAAAAACAAAATCATACAACAAAAAGAAAGAACGCAACAACACAAATAAAACCATAAAATCGATTCAACAGTTTCTATATACAACTGAAACCCAAGATTATACCACGGACAATGAAAATAAAAGAACACAAAATTCATTCATTAAACAAAAATAACTGCAAAATCGATTCAACTACCCCAACTTCATCAAGGTGTCCGGTAATCCAAGTCACCATAAACCAAAACTGTACCCCTAAATGTTGCACGGTAAAAAGAAACACAAAATCCACTCTATGAATGCAAAAAGATACCATCAAAATCCGCCCCTTGCATACAAAAGCCGCCATATAATCGATTCAACTATTTCTACACCCTTAACAAGCAAAAAAATCCCCAAAAAATCACCCAAAAAATTTTCTACAACACCGAAACGAACATTTGGGGCAAACGGAATGCAAGAGATATTCGAGAAGAACAGAGAGGTGGGAAAACCTGAATCGGCGGCGGAGAAAAACTAGGGTTTCTCGCCGGCGCCGCAGATACGGCGGCGGAGGTCGGAGGATGGGAGGCGGCGAGGTGTTCTCTCCCACTACCGAATCGAGCCGATAGATAAAGTAGGCGTTGAATTTGCATAAATAGCCTTCTACTTTACCTTTTTTATATTTTTTTACCCCTGATCAACATAAATGGGTGATCTTTGACTCGAGTCTTGGAGTCAACCCCTTGGTTATTTGGTACCGGAGATAATTCTGACTTTGAGACATGTTAAAATTTTAATTTATGAGGAAAAAACGTTTTATATTAGATTACCCATGTTTTTTTAAAATGACTTTTTATTAGGATGCCCAAAAAAATAACCGAAATAAAATTAATAATGAATTAGTCTTTTTTTTCATTTTTTAAGTCAACTAATTTTGCTCTTAGCATAAATTATATTGGAGGTTTTTTAATATTATTATGGAAAGTGTAAAAAGAAGGTCGGGCTCTAAGTTATTTCTCGACCAAAAATTTAATTTATTTACAATACTTAATTGGAATTGATAAACATAGCCTAAAATTTCCTTGCAATGACCGTAACTTTTTCATAGTGGCCTTTATGGATTTCTCATAATTGGTGTAGTTGCACATACAACTATTCTTATAATAAAACTGTGATCCAATTATTCGTGAATTATTTTATTCAATCTTTTTTTTTTCCTTGTTATTAGGACAATGGCCTAATAAATTATTATTCCATCCTTCGATTGAAATTCTTTTAGAAAAGCCGACACTCAGAGAAAAAATCAAGGGTGTATTGTTCAAATCATTGGTGCAAAAAAAGCCAATAATAATCTATTCCATCGAAGTTTGGGTTCTAATTAACATATTTTTTTCTTCAAAAAATGTGTTATATTTCCTCGTAGCTCACGATTGCTACCTGATAGTAGGCCCGACTCCATGTTGTTCAATAATATTGGCATTGAGTTTGATTTTAATATGAACTGTTTCTTTTTTTTTTTTATGGTGTAACTCTATCATTATTTCAGGTATAACTCTTGTAATTTATTTTACGAGAGTTTTTGCATCCCTTCATAACTTTGTCTTTATAGTGGGCATAACTTATACTTTGTTTTTTGAGAGTTTCTATCCTTTATTTATCTTAGTTTAATATACACTAAATCATCATATATATCCGTGCATGCAATTATTTGGCAATATTTGAAAATTTAGTGAGCCTGTTTATTTTATTTATCTATCAAAATATTATTTGAAAATTTTATATTCTTATCCCCCGTGCATTTTATATAACGTGTAAAGCTCGATATTTGCATGTTCATATTTTTGGTCAAATTTAACTTGGTTTAGCTTTAGATAATGTATGTGGGGCTTGGCTTGATGGGGGCATGCATGTAATATAATAGAGGCTAAGCATGCACGGTTAGAGTAGATAATAGAAATGTGTGTGTTGTTGCGACCAATGACAAGGGAAAATGGGTGGATGCTTAAGTATTATATATA
>JAVDBV010001600.1:0-22234 GCA_032619315.1 Piper longum
GGCGAGCCACCGTGCCCCGCCGCCGCGGCCCTCCCGACGCCTACCCTCGCCGCCGAGCGCCGCCGCCTGCTCGACCGCATATCCTCCGAGGGGGGCTTCGCCTACGTCGCCGTCGCACAACAGGCCGCCGCCGGCGACGCCCGGGCGGCGGAGGCGGCCAGGGAGATGGCATGGGAGCAGCTCCACTCCGGTCCCTGGCACTCCGTCTGCCCCGTCTGGCGCGACGCCTACGCCATGGCCTGCCTCTCCGTCGCCGGCTTCTACCTCGGCGCCGGCGACCGCCGCGAGGCCCTACGCGCCCTCGACATGGGCCTCATCATGGGCGGCCTCCTCCTCCGCGACGACCTCAGCGCTGCCATCGATTGGATTCGCCGGCCCGAGGCAGAGGGGGTTGAAGCGGTCGGATTGATGGATACCGGGTGGTCCGACGTTGCTGCTGCTTCCGATGAGACGCAGGCAAATGTTCTACTCATTTCTATTTTCTATAATGTGGTTGTTCAAAACAATCTCTTACATATTGTTATGTATATATTGAGCTATCTATCTTCCATGATTATGGTTAAACTATAAAAAAATGATTTTTTTATTTGGTAGTGATTCTTTCTCATTGAGCTTAACAACATGCATACCTGCACTAGCACTCTCCCTGACAATTTGGCGATTGATAATGGTGTTAATTTTGATAATTATTAGTATAGCTACCCAGTTTTTGATGATTGCTGATATATTTTAAACTTTGAAGTTTGATTCTTGATATGGGTAGGGATTGATGTTAAACATGTGTACCTGCAGTGTTTCCCCTTATTGAGAACTGGGTGATAAATATATAAAGGTTTTAACTTTGATAATGTGAATAGCTGTATAGTCTATGATGATTGTTGGTATACTATAAATTTTGATTCTTGAGATGGTAGTGATTGTTTCTTATAGAGCTTGATATGTATACCTCCAGTAGTTCCCTTTTTCGCAATTGAAGAGATTGAGAATGGTGTTAATTTTGATAATTTGAATAGGTATATAATCTTTGGTGCTTGTAGGTATATTATAAAATTTGATTTTTGATATGGCAGAGAGAATGATGATTATTATGACTTGCTTTCTTATTTGATACTTTTTGTACTGTAGCTCACCGCAATTTTGGGTTGTTTACATGTGTGCAGCTACTTCCAGTTCTGCCAAGTAGGTCACTGTTGTGTTCAATTGTGGAGAGGAGATCTTCTCTTCCACTGGAGAGTTTCTTGCGTGACTATTTTCTGGCTAATCGGCCAGTTATAATTACTGATTGCATGTCACATTGGCCTGCAATCACCAAGTGGAAAGATGTTGACTATCTGAAAAGAGTCGCAGGTGATCGGACTGTTCCTGTGGAGGTGGGAGTTAGACTCCATTTCCCGTTGTATTGAACTAGCTTGTATAAAGAGCTTATGTTGTTTGAATTATACAACATTTTGCAGGTTGGTAAAAACTATTTATCTCAAGAGTGGAAGCAGGAGCTCATTTCCTTTTCTCATTTTCTGGAGAGAATTAGATCCTCTGACTTTACTACAACATATCTTGCCCAACATCCTCTTTTTGATCAGGTCTCTACTTTCATGAAGTTCTAGTTTACTAACTGTTTGCAATTTTGTTGATTTTTTCTTTGTTTTTAGTGATCTTCTTCTTGAAGTGGACAGATTCACGAATTACGCAACGATATTTTGATTCCTGACTACTGTTTTTCTGGTGGTGGTGAGCTACAATCTCTTAATGCTTGGTTTGGCCCATCAGGAACTGTAACACCCCTGCACCATGACCCTCACCATAATCTTTTTGCTCAGGTGTTTCTCAGATACTATCATATGATATTTATATTGGATTGATGTTTTGTTATGCTAAAGCTTATGTCTTTGGGATAATCCATTTAGGATGTCTCCAGGATCCAATGATATTCTGAGGAATTTTTTATCTTTCAACTGTCAGTGTTGTACATTGGGAAATGAGAACACACTTTTATGTTTGCCTTAGACTACGTGTAAACAAAAATATTTTCATATGATCTAAATTATTGAGAAGAAAAGGAACAAAGAAACTAAATTGTAAAAGAAGATTAATGCAGGAATAAGCCATAAAAAGTATTTTGTTATATCAACTTGAGATTAAGCAATCTTGTTTAATGCCAAAAACAAGTCCCATACCTCACTGCAGCTTGTTGTGGCCAAAGAAATGAACCAGACAAAGAAAGTAGAGATCCTTGTTCTCTTTGTGTTTAACTGTTTCCTCTTTCGTTGTTTTCTGAATGGTCTCAGTAAATTAACATACCTATAAAAATAAGCTGATTTGCTAGCTGTGAACATGCAAGTTGCATAAAATGGTCTGGGTAACTGAATCTTCGGTCAATCTTAGAACTAGAACATGGACATTATTCAAAGCAATGTCAATATTCTTGACATATAAAATATGATGCTTCAATTGTGGTAGTACCAGAATCATTAATTTTGTAGTCACCAGTTGCATTTCATTGATGGCGCCTTTCTGTTAGAATTTTTTGCCGTGTACAGATTATTTAGCTTTGCAATTTACGATTGAAAATATGTTCGTACTCTTGATTTTTTTGTGTGTTCTAGGTTGTTGGGCGAAAATATATTCGGCTTTATCCTGATTGTTTGCAAGTGGAAATGTACCCTCACACTGACACTATGCTATGCAATTCAAGCCAGGTGGCTTTTTTTTTCTTTTTATATATTTGGTTATACACATATTAGGTTTTGGAATGCCCCTATTTGGTTGTAACCACAGGTTTTTGGGATGCGTTATAAATTATAGCCTTTTGCATGCTAAGATTCTGTAGAATGAGAATTCATTTTCCAGCCCTCATTTTGCGATAAGGAAGAATAAAATGAAGAAGATGCATGCTAAAATTTCGCTTACCTGGAAGCCAGGAGACACTACTAGGAAATGTCTGTGCAAGGTGTCAACGTGTAATTTATCGAGTTTAGCTTCTGATGTTTGTTTACATTGTGGTAGAATTTGTTATACATATAACAGTTTTTTTTTTTTTCATAACTGTGTAATTGCTGCAGGATTCATGGAAAAATTCCTGAGCTCTTCAGAGTTTCTTTTAATCCCTTTTCCTGCTAGTTGTGAATAAGCAATAATTATTTCTGAATTAGGGTTAACTGACACAAATTATTTGCAGGTGGATCTGGACAATGTAGACAAGAAGGCTTTTCCTAGATTTTCTGAGTTGGAATTTGTAGACTGCATCTTGGAGGAAGGGGAAATGCTTTACATCCCACCAAAGTGGTGGCACTATGTAAGATCAATCAGCACTAGTTTCTCTGTAAGTTTTTGGTGGAGTGTAGGCTCTGAATCCAAACCATGAAACAATAGGATGCCAATTTCTTCTCTAATGTATAGCCATCATATTCGAAAACTCACAACCACCCATACCAATAGGAATACTTGGACGTTAAACTTATAAACATTGATATGATTCCCATTTATATGTTAGCATGTGTAATTGAGGCATAGAGATGGCTGAGGTCGCCTGTATCTTATCTTTTAAGCACTTTTACTGTGGCATCCTTTTTTTTTTCTTCTAATTATCCTGGGATCTTTGTATGCTATTAGATGTCTATTACGAGAATTTTGAGGTGGGAATTATCCATATTGCATTGTTGGAATTTGATCAGTGCCAAATTCAAATGATTGATTGAAGAGAAAGAGAACAGAATCTATGCTGAAGGCAAAAACTAGAATTGAGCTTCACTTCGTGATGTGAGTTTATAGTATTTAAATATTTCCCATAATTATTTCCTTCAAAGTTGATGCAAGTAATGAAAACGTTATTTTGTCAACTAAATTCCTAATCAAACCGAAATAAACACAAGGCCGTGAGCCGAACCTATTCGAATTGAAATATTTCTATTAAGTTTGGTTCGATAGCTTGTATGCAAAACAAAATTTAACAATTTTATTTTTTTTAAAAGAGTTAGTTTCCTTGCACTAGCCAAAACTTGTCAAATTACAACCATGAAAAATAATATTTGAAAACAAATTGCCAACATACTTCTTCCTTTTTATAATTCACTATTTACTCCCTCTCGAAAAAAAAAAGAAGTCAGAGTCATAAATTCTTTCCTCACTACATCATCAACAACCAAATAACCTAAAAAAAAAAAAAGCAACCCTTATGTTTCCACAATGTTAATTTCACCTGTGGTTGTACCTTGCATGCAATGCAACTAGTAAATGATGTTTGAAAAAAAAAAAAAAACTGGTATCAGTGATGATGGAAATCATTCATGGCATGTATGTTAGGGATTGGGATTTAGGGGTATTATTTATTAATAAGTCTTATTATTATTATTATCAATACAAATTTTAATGCTAATTGGCGGTTGTTAATGACATATTACATGTCAGGGGCTACCCTTCATCCCCTCCAAAGGTTGCAACCTGTTTTTTGAAGCTCTGGGTTTGTTCTGGGTTAGCTCCGCGCAATGGGCGTTCCCCATTTGCTCCGATCAATCGTCCCCCACCGTCGTCTCCCTCCCCCTTTCCGAGCCCACCTCGCCGCCATCTCCAGCTTGAAGGTGGCATGGCGCAAGGACGCCCACATCGACGCCGCCATGGACAGGGACAAGAGGTGGCTCCTCTGCTCCCGGGTGGTCAAGGAGGTGCTCAACGAACCCGGGCAGGTTATACCCCTCCGCTACCTGGAGAAGCGCCGGAAACGGATGCGCCTGCCCATCAAAGTCACCACCTTCCTCCGCCGCCACCCGGGCCTGTTCGACCTCTACATGGACCGCATCAAGCCCGGCTCCGAGCCGGTGCACTTCCTCCGCGCCGGCGACCTCCTCCTCAACTTTCTCGGGCAGGAGAAGCAGATCAAGCAGAAAAACGAGCTCTTGATCGTCACCAAGCTCTGCAAGCTGCTGATGATGGCCAAGGACCGGGTGGTGAGTGCCGATAAGCTTGTTCACGTGAAGAGGGATTTTGGGTTCCCGGACGATTTCATCACCAATCTGGTTCCCAAATATCCCAACTTTTTCAGGCTGGTCGGGTGCCCAGGTGAGGGCAAGTCGTTCCTCGAATTGGTTTCGTGGGAACCGGTGTTTGCCAAGTCGGTGATTGAGTTGAGAGCAGAAGAGGAAAGTAGGCTCATTGGCATCCCAGTCCGGCCTTGCTTCCATGTGAAATTGCCACCCGGGTTCTTCTTGAAGAAAGAGATGAGGGAGTGGGTGAGGGATTGGATGGAGCTGCCTTACATCTCCCCTTATAATAATAGCTCTGATGTTACCGGGTTGGATCAGGCATCGCCGGAGATGGAGAAGAGGAGTGTGGGCGTGTTCCATGAGCTGCTGTCTCTCTCCGTTCTGAGGAGGATGGCTGTGCCCATACTTGGGAAGTTCTGCGATGAGTACAGGTTTTCTAATGCCTTTGTCAACACCTTCACCAGGCATTCTGGGATTTTTTACCTGTCTCTGAAAGGTGGGGTGAAGACTGCGGTGTTGAGGGAGGCGTATGACAAGGATGAGCTGGTTGATAAGGACCCGCTGCTCTTGATCAAGGAGAAGTTTGTGGAGATGTTGGATGAGGGGGAGAGGTTGAGGTTGGAGCAGGAGAGATTGACTAGGGAGGCTGTTCAGAAGGAGCTGGAAATGGCTGCTCTAAGAAACAGTGCTTGAATTACTATGGACTACCATGATGATTTGAACATGGATTTACTTGAGGCTATCCTATTCCTACCATGATTTGAAGCTTTGATATTGTTTATGAGCGTATGGACATAATATATAGGATCGTGATTTGCTTATCACTAATGTGATGATTATAACATGGATGGAGGCTTAGCGGGAATGAATGTTGTGGACTACCGTCATTTGAGTTATGGTGTAAAAGGATACGTGTCTCCTACTCCAATTCAAGATCGGAATAAGGTGGAAGGAGAAGAAGAAGAAGAGGGAGCCTGCTTATGGATCTTATGGGATTACCAATCAAAACAGCTTTCATATGATGGAAGACAATTATGAATAGATTGTTCATAATCATGCTATGAGTCCTAATTTTTCATTCTCAATGTCACCTTATATTTCTCAGATTGTTGTCAGAAATGATGCATTTTTTTAAGCTTGAAAGTTGTTTAAATTGCAAGGCAGTTTCTTGCAATTCAGGCACTCAGCGAATTACATGAACATAGGGTTGTCTCAACCAACTAAAAAATCAATAGACAGATTGGACCTCGACTCTTTTCTTGTTTGATTGCCATAATTTGCCGGAACTGTGGATATATAATGGAGACATTTTCTCTGGGTTTCTCTACTCTTTGGTGCGACTCTCATGTTTACAAAAACTGAGTGTCAGATTTTACTTGTATTGAATATTTATCAACCACATTACCGCTTCTTAGAACTTTTACTTGCACTAACTAATTTAAATTGATTATGGTTGTTCTTTGATGCTATACCTTTTTCATGTTGATGGTTGTTGGTTTGATCCCCTAGCATGACTAATAGGAATTCGAAATTGCATTGGTCCTGAAAAATGGTACAAAATGATTCAGTGCATGGTCGCATGGAAATCTCCAAATAACAAGGCAAAGAAAAGAAGATTTGAAGGGCCAAATTGCTATTTTTGTTTCCACTAAATCGAACTAAATTATACTGCGTTGAGAAGGCGTTGTCTTTGATGATGATCCCAGCTTTTGACTTTAGCAAATTCTCTATTTCGACTGAGCTTTAGCTCAGAGTGGAGTAAATTGTATCTGATGCAATGTATTGAAAGGAAATTGCCAGAAAGAAACTTATAGTGTGCCACCAAGATGTTTGTTTTAGCGTTTTCTAGTTGATCTATTGATGTTTCTTTACCTTAATGCTGTATTTTGCTTACAGCTACCACTGGCATGCCAAAACATGAGCTCCTCCCCTCCTACCTTGGAAATATGAAGCTATATTTTTCTCGCAGACATGAATAAAATGTTGTAAGTTGTGATCTCGTGGTTATTAATCAAGTGAAGTTTACACTTTTTTCTGCAAATGTTGTGTGCCAATAATTTATGTTTTTAGGCAATTACTGTGCAGAAGAAGGGATTATCGTCAGTTGCAAGTGTTATAGTTGATGTTGGATAATTTGTTGTGTGTTTACTAGTAAGTAATACTTGCCGGTGTTTGTATTATTGTATACAAGAAAAGATTGCTGGCCTTCAGAAGATTAGTTTTGTTACAACTCAAAGAGACGTTTCGCTTGAATTACTGCTACCAACATGTTGCTCTTGTTCATACCACTCAGTTTCAAAAGTATTTAAACTTCCATTTCTTTGATGAAAAAACAAAGACATTTAAAGTGCTCTTTGGATTACTCCCACTTAGAACATTCCTATACATACGTACATTCTGCTCTTCTTTTCTTTTCTTTTTTCCTTTTTAACAATATTAAATAATTGAGACCAACCTATTAATGGGTGACTGGGCAAATTATGAAAGAGTTAAATTTGTTTTAATCTATGATTGTTAAAAGGAAAATTCACCGTAACTTGTTCTGTCCTTTATTAACTCACAATCATAATTCACGTGTTTATTCTTTAATAATTTTACCCTTCATTTTTCAAAAACTATTATTCACCATGGTTAATATCAAGTTTAAAAATTTAATTCAATTACTATGATTATCTAAACCTGAATAATAAAGCAGGGTATGTTGAGAGTGCTGAGCGTGACTGTAGAGGCGGTTGTCGGAGGTTTTGGGTGGTTTTGCACCGCGAAAACAAACCCGCGTGTGGGATTCTTTGTGCTGCACATGCATTTTCTCACCTGTTCACAAAATGGATGTTCAGTTATTATTTGTAGAGCGTGCTTTTTATTGAAATTGCAATGTCATTTGCTTGCTATAGGTGGCAAAAAAATTAGATTGAGCAAACAGGATGTGGGTGTTTAATTTTCACTAGCTTCACAGATTTTGAAGTTCATAGGATCAATGTTTAGAGTATAGTTACAGATTCTATATGTGAACATTTTGTTTATCAGATCAATCATCGCCATTAAAAGTTTTCTCATCTACGTCGGGTTCATTGAATTTACTAATTATCTGATTCATTCATGTATAACTGATGCACTAAAATTTATGTGAAGGAAGTGCTTATGACAAAAAAATGAAAACGTAAATTGTTTGGCATTTGATGGAAACGACTCACATAACAGGTTCCGTATATTTCTCATTTCAACTATAAATGATCCTATCTAAAGTAGTTCTTATTCTATAATGTGTGGTTGTTTGAAGGCATCTTAGTTCTTTAATTTCATTTGGTTTTCAAGAGACTGTTGCTCAGAAAGCATTGAAGGCTTTGGTAGAATAATCTTAAACAAATAGTGATGTATTTTTATAACAATGATGATGACTGACGGGATTGTGGTACATGTGAATTCAGTCTAAAACTTGTAACTATCAACCTTTCTTTATATTTAAGAACAGTGTTTGTAAGTTCTAATTCGCAAATGTTTGTGCAATGATGAGAAAGTAGAGCTTAACTGGAAGCATTCCTCGTACTTTTGAAAGCTGCTCCAACTCCAAGTTCTCTATATTTTATCATGTATCTTTATGATTAGTTGCACTATTACAAACTGCTATATTAGCTCTGACTTAGTGTTTTGCTTGTTGAGATTTGTGTTACACTCAGCTTATTGTAGAAATCCCATTTAAAATTGGATCCTGGAAGTAACTATTCCATATGTAAATAAAAACTCTGTAAGATTGGACACAATACCTCATTTGCTGTTAGAAAGAAGAAGTCAGATTAGTGAACTGCTGCTTATCTTGCCTTATTTTTTGGAATCATGAACACCATTTTCCTTTGTGTTAGGCATATATGTTATGTAGTAAACCATTTGAAATGATGAAAACTTCAGTTATCGTTTGGGAGATTGATTAAGAGAATAAAATATTTCAGGCTTGGTCTTGAGGAGAATCTTCTTATGTGTGTATTCAATTGAGATCAATTGATGGTTTTGAAGTTTCATTTGTTTTTTACTTGTATGGGCTTTTTAGTTGTTCTTAGCCTATAACTAATTTTGTGAAAATTTGGCTGCCTTTTGAGGTGATCTGCTCTAATAGTTGTGGTTTTTTGTGATTACTTTCAGTATCTTAATTTCATTTATATGCTTGAGCAACTTGAGCACGTTCTTATTGCGTGATGAAGTCTTTCTGCCATTTTATACATATTCTTTTCCGGTTGAAGAGTGACCATGGATGACCATCATCCTTTACTCTTGCTACTGTTGTGTTTTTTGTGGTTGTAGTTCTTTGCTTTGATCTAACAATAAGCATCTGTTCTTATGTGTTTAGATGAACTCCAACTTTATTTATTTTCTAATGTTTTCAGCTATTGTTTTCTTTTTAGAGCTTAGGTAAAACGACTAAAATCCTTGTATAGATGGAAATCCATGCGGATGAAGTTCTTAATATGGTTGTTACCGATCTAAAATCATTCAAAATAAAGGCAAACACGGTTGTAATGCCAAAAGTTCATCCTAATTGCATTTGTTCTCATTATTGAATGGCATATTGTATGTGTTGTGTTGTATAGATATCTGACTTCATACTTCCATTTGAAAGTTCACCAAATTATATATTGAAGCTCTCAATTATTTTTGTGATTTCTTTTGAAGACTTGGTTATTGACCAAGTTTTGGAGCCATTGTGACAGGTGCATAGTTTAGTATGCTGTGTGCTGAAGAAATTAGTGGAGAAGGTAAGGCTGTTGCTGCCAACTATTGAAGCTTCTGGTACAGAAAGACGCTGCTGGTATCCAGACTTTATTCTCTGTGAAATAAGCCATGGAGGAAGCCAAGTTGCTCCTTGCGTATTGTGCCGATTCGAGCAAGCTCTTTTTGGTAGTTGAAAATTCTTGGTTGGACACATTTTAAGGAAGCTCATAATGTTTAGTTCGTGTATTATTTATTGATCTAAGAATATTGTACAGGGCCAAATGGGTATACTAGAATAACAAATTAATTGCTAATATTGCATGTGTTGAGGTTGTCCATTCTATCCTTCTCAGTAGGTACTGCAATGCGTTTAGAAGTTTCATATTAAGAAATGGCCGAGGATTGACAACTATAGGTTGTATTTTTATACTACAAGATATGGAGAAACAATTATTAAAAAAGATTTGTTAGTGACCACAAATAGAACTGGTTTATGCCTGTTAGTAGCTCTGTCACTGAGTGCAATTCTTCGTTGTTCTGTTGTTTCCTGGCTTGATTATTTCCTTTACAGCTACTTCTTTTCTTAGCAGGCAATAAAAGGCAAATCAACTCTTTTGCAGAGAGAGAATACAAGAAGCTTTGGATATGAATTTGTACCCGATCCAACAATAATTGGTTCTATAGTTCTTAGCCATTCAGGTCTGTTAAAAATTTTTATTTACGGTATTGCAGATTAATTTTTGTGTATAATATTTTTGAAAAGTATTGTACTTGTAAAGAAGAAAGAAAGTAACATATTTTCTGAGTATAATTTTATTTTTGAGTTTAAACTTTAAATTATATTTATAAGATATAAATATTTTTATATGATTAAAGTATAGCCTATGCATTGCGCAGGTCTTGACTAGTTCTTTGTATTTATTTAGCAAGTATGACCAAAATTACGCAAGATAATTAATTCAACCAGCCGCTAATTAAGCAGGATGGCAACTCAAACGTATAATTTTTTATTTTAAAAAGTAGAAAAATCAATACCTTAAAATAACAAATTTTTGAAAAATTATTTTTATATCAATTGCATATTACTCGGACCGCATTTCCGGACACAAACGTCCGTCCATAACTAAATGAAAGAAACGAACGAACAGCCTCTTCCCGCCAAAACCCGCCTCATTTCCCAGGTTCCCCCTCGCCGGCGACTGTAAAAATAAAAATCCCTCCTTTTCCACTCCGGCGGCCAGAAAAATCTCAACTTTCGAGTCGGAGGCCGACATGGATCGCTATTTGTCTCCTCTCCAAGAGCCGAAGAGTCTCCCCAGGTCGATCCTCTAAATCTTTCTATCTTTTTTTGTTCTTGGTATTTGTTTGATATGAGAGTTTTGCCATTTGCGTGAAGGTTGGTGTTGCCATGGAAGAGGAGCTTGTTGGAGATTAATGGCAGGTTTCCATCCACTTATAAGCACGAGTGCTCTGCGTTGCTGCTCCGGTCCTACTCTGAGGTTGGGTGGTGTTTTTTTTTTTAATTCCAATTTTGTTTAACTTTTTAGAATAAGTTCTATGAAATATTTATCCAGCTCTGTTTTTCTTGATGTTTGAATTGTGTTGTAAAGTTTTCTCCCATTTTTGTTGGTTTCAAACATTCAGAATTATTTGTGATAAAGAAGTTGTTTTTAGTAGATGGCATAATAATTATTGCAATAAATGGATGAACAATTATATGCATGTTATGCTTTTTTTTCCTGTGCTCAAAATATGTGTCGACAGTTTTTTGGTTTTTTTTATCCGCATAATTTTAAGAGTAGCTCTTGCTGATTCTCTGGTTTGTTCACTTGTTGCATGAAAAAAAAAAGATGGGAGCGTTCTGTCACAGTGTAACCAATGATGAAGGAAGCTGCCCAACACTTGTACGTAACATCATATGCTTTTTTCAATTTATTTTCGTGCACTGTTTACATTTGATGCTAACACATTTATAACAGATGTCTCAACTGCAATGGTCTGATTATGAAAATCCCCAGCTACCTTTTCAGAGGTAAAATACTATGTTTTACATTTTAAATGCTTTATCAGAGGCGTTGTCATTACAAGTGCTGGGTAGGGATGACATAGCAGCACAGGACAACAAGCTGATAAACAAACATAATACTGATGCTAAAATGTAATTCACAGATACATCATGTTGAAAAAATGACCCAATGCAATCGGAAGACATTAAAGGACACTTGAAATTTAAAATAGGCTCTGGATTAGTCAGAATGATCAACCGCTGTTGCCATTCTGTCGAACTAGTCATATAATGTGGCACCAGAAACTTGTTATAGGTAAATGGATCTGCTAAAAGTTATTATTTTCTGAACTATGGTATTGACAACGTAAGCGGTTGTTACAAGGAGTAGAATAATGTGAATTGTCAGTTAAGGACAATTAAATTAATGCTGGGTGAACAAAGCTCGCCTGAACTGACACTTAAAAAGCATCAATCTGTTTTATATAAGATTTCTTGTAAAATATCCTAATTTGTTCTTTGGTCTTGTTTCTTTATGTACTTGTTGATCATGCTATCTAAATGATTTGTATTTTCACAGGATGGGAATTTCAGGAGTGGAATTTGATAACCAGGTGAATATTTTCTCGTTAATGGTAGTTTTTTACCTTATGTACTTTTTTTTTGCAAGCTTAAATAAATCTACCTGTATGACCGATGGGGGCACAGCGGAGTAAAATCAAAAGGATTCCACATCGGATTTCACGAGGACTTAATTTTCGCTTATCAAAGTTGTCTATTACAATGATGGAGACTCATATTTTGTAGTAATAGGTGGCCAGGTGAAAGAAACGTTCCTGCATTTGTAAATCATACACCCTAGCTTTAATGGACTTCTAATAACACTTCACTAAATGATGACAATTACAAATAGTTCCCTATGCTAGTGAGTAGTTTGGTTTTGATGTTGACCTTAATTGCTTATGAAAATGGTAATAATGGCTGGTAGGCCTAGGTAGAGACCCTGACAAATCAAAGTTGGGTGAATTTCTCTTACCTCTAGCTTGTCTATCTCATTTGAAAATCTGCCGATCTTCATGCTCAAGGCAAGTGAAGTGACTGCCGTTATTGATGTTCTTTCGTGTAACTGGCACCTAGACAAGTATACAAAAATAATAATCACCTGCTTGCTTTAGTGAAATAAGTTTTGTGCGTTTGATTTGCATTTCTTTGTTTGTTTTTTGAATTTTGAATACTATTACTCCTGCCTTGGTATTTACAATAAGCCATACTCTTCAAAACCCAACTATTTCAGTAACCTTGAAACTTCAAATTTCTATTTGAGAACACCTTTAGCTGGTCTCCGAGCACTATATATTGCACATTATAACGGTGTGCAATGACTATATAGTGGGTATACTATTGCATTACCTTGGGTTTTGTTTCTCAATAACTATGTAGTCCCTGATATTCTTGGAACTGCAAAAAATCTTTCATGTTCTGTTCCTTTTTTACCCAACTTGAAAGTGAAGAGTGCATATTAACTTCGATTCTTTAGGGAATATATCTGGCATCAGCAACGAGTTCTGGGTGCTTAACAGTATATGACTTCGAGTCACTCTATTGCCATTGCAAGAGTAAGCATGTTTTTCTAAATATATGTTCTCGAGCATTTCAGGACGAGATCATTACCTTTACCTTCTTGCTTAAAATTCAAGCTAATTGCTGACCATTTTATCTTTGATATAAAAATTCTAGATATAGTTAAATACCAGAATTAAAGTTCTGTGTTTGCATAATCTCTAAGTATTGCAGATACATGTCAGAAAGAAATTAAACCTGTGGTGCACCTTCCATTATGCAGACAAATTGATGTTGTTCGATGGAATATTTGCAATCAAGATGAGGTTTGCATTTCTTTTTTCTTTTTTGTTTATATGTTGGCATATAAGCTACAATTCGAATCACTCAAGTTAATTTATGCAGATTGCCTGCGCGTCTATGAAGAGCAGTGAATTATATTTGTATGATATTGGCTATTGTACCAGTAAACCAACTGAGGTAATCCCAACTTCCTTGTCCATCTTTTTCTCCTATAAGTCTTTGGTTAGAAATATATTCAGATGTTTTTAGTTGATTTTAATAGTTGTTATGACTTAATGCCAAAAATAGACACATATCTCGACATTTGTGCTGATGGTTTATTCAACATGTTCATTATTCCTCTTTATCTGTCTTGTATTTCCTCAAATTCATACGTTTTTGCATTGATGTGTACAGATCTTAAAGGCTATGCCTCCCTCTACCCAAAGCTATTTGGTATCTAGTGGACTATCAGATGTTTCCTTTGTTAGAGAAGAAAATTCAAGGTTTTCCATGTTCTCTACTGCTGTATGAAAATTACAGTTGTTAGTGATTTTTGGGTGGAACTTTTGATGTTTGTATCTTCTAAGCTTCTTTAATGAGTGCTTATTTGAACTGATACAGGGTATTTGCATCCTCTCTAAACGGGTTAGTGTATGCTTGGGATAGAAGGATCAGTAGCAGGCCAATGCTTGAACTAACATCTAACTCAGGAAACTCTTTAAATAGCATAGAGTTAAACATTGACAACTGGGTTAGTGGAACGCGTTTTCAGTTCTCTGCAACTGAACCTTTTTTCATTCTAACTTTATTTACCATATCCCCTTTTCATGTCTTTTTTTAGCTTGTTTTTGGGGCTAGTGCATCTGGGTTTGTTTATGCTTGGGATGTCCGAGGTGGCAAATCATCTACCGCATTCCAAAGTCACAAAAAAGTAGGTTTAACTTGCTGCAATATTGTACATTGCTGAACTTATTCTGCTTTTCATACTTGTCTGCGTAAAATGATTCCATAAAGATTTTCTCTTGACTGCGAACACGTAAGAATGTACAAAAAAAGTGCTATAAATTCAATGCACGCTGCATGTTCCATTCACATTTAATTTAGTAAATACTTAAACCTTTTATCAATGAAATTTCCGTAGAATGCATAGTTTTAGTACATTTTGTTACAGTTTAAATCTTGTAAGGTTAGTTTTACTATAGTAGTTGTTTGGCTACAGGTGTATAATCCTCCTTTAATAGCTTCAAAGCTTTCTCTCTTGCTTGAGGATATTCCTACCTTAAAGGTACGAATAACTGATTAGAAGATTAAGTACAACAAAAATTCATTTATCTGTTGCTTAGCATTCATTTAGCCATAATAATTTTTTTCGGCATTATCAACGTGCTTGGTTTTATCAAGTTTGCATCTGAAATAAATGTGATGAGTATTGCTGCCTTTATAGCTCCATACAAGAATGTGTAACATTATCTTCGGCATTGCTGCCTTTGTCTTCACACGTATAAAAGGCGAGGCTTATCGGGATTGCCAGTTATTGGTACTTAATGTATTATAGCGTATCCATGTCCATTAACAAGTGCAACCATATCTATTTACCTAACCTGTTTTGAAGTTAATGAATATAGGAACCTGAACATGATTATTTATTCCCACATCTTTGAGAATAAGCTGCTTTTAAATAGCAGCAAAATAAAAATAGCACTTGTAAAATGGAGTTAGTATTCACGATACAACCTAGATGTTTAAACTTTTATGCAAAAAGTTCTGGATTCTACTTCATACAAAAAAAAACTATTATTGCAATATGTTAAAAAATGGTTTTCATCTTAGAGTTCAAATCTCAAGCAGTGTGATCCTGTCACATTTCACATTTTTACAATATGGAGGAATATTTATCTATTTTAAATTAGGCGGAAAATGTTATGCAATTTTTTTCTTTCTACATAGGCACAATCTGAAATTGCATCTTGGCAAGTACACTCAATCAATCTGGATCCGTCTTGTCAGTATCAGTTGGCTTTTCATCTTGATAATGGATGGTAATTTATTGGATTGTGTTGGTTTTTCAATAAGGTGCTCTGAGCGTGCATAAAGAAACTCAAAATTCCAACATTTGGCATGCAAAAAGTTTATATCATCATATTAACTCAGTACATAAAAGTAAATCCAAAAACTAAGTAGGTATTTCGTTGTGCTAGTGAGGACATCCTTGACTGTTGAAAATGGGTAACCATTTAACTTATTAACTTCTCATAAATCTGATAGTTGCTTTAAGCTGTCTTGAATTTAATGAAATGAATAACTGTAGGGTTTCTTTGTTGATGATTCTCAAAGTCATTTGTGGTATTGATTTCTTTTCTCAAATAGACTGTTCCCTGTTCCTTAACCACAACATTACATATGAATGGGACTTGCTATTTTAGATGTAGAACATTTGTTTGAGTCCAGGATCAGTGTTTTGTCTTTAGGTATGAATTGAAATCTATCAAGAGATTCATTGTCCTCTTTCTGCAGGTCTGGAGTTCTTAACACTCACAGCCTTGAGGTTACACATGTTCACTGCCCTCCACCTTCTTGGCTGTATGGTGTTTGATGAACTTTATATCTTTTCTATGTCATGGTTAACTTGTTTGATGTATATATTTATTTTTGAGAAGGTGAATCTTTGATGTTGGAAATAGGGATTCTGATGGAACTTCATCTTTCTTTTCGTGTTTGAGAAAGCCTTCGTGGTTACCAACCTGTTCGGTATACTTTTTATCCCATATTAGTTACTACGTTTGGGGTTACAAATCTAGGTGATCATCTTAGGTCTCATGCGTTACCCTTTTCAGATCTATGCAGTTGGTTCCTCATCCAGAGATGGTATCTATCTATTGGATTTCTTTCCAGATAAAAGTTCAGTATGCCATGTTGGCTTTGAGTGAGCAGCTATATCATTTTATTTTGTTCAATTTGTTTTATTTTATGAACATATATAGAAGTTGGACATGTTTTACTTATAATTCATGCTGACAGCCATGACGGTAGCACTGATGGAGATAAAAATAGAGCCATATCCAACATGTTTATTCCATTATCAGATTCTGTGACAGCTTGCACAGCACACCCCCTTGATGGGACACTTGTAGCAGGGACTAAGGTTTGCATTTGATGAAAATAGAACTGCTAGTTGTGAATTATTCATGTTATTCTGCAATCTTTATCCTTCACTCTTTAGATGGCTGCATTGAGAAGAAATCCCGTCGTGAGATAGTACCATACAAACATTCATTTAGTTATCCTTAACTAGCTAGTATATTGAACGTGATGATGATATTCATTATGAATTATTGGAATGAATTATTGGCAGTTGGCTAATAGACCTTGATTTTTTGTGTGTTTCAGGTATCGTAGTTTTGGTGCAATTATATACCCCATGCTGCTCATTAGCAATTAATTTATTTTAGTCTTGTTTAATATTTTTTTTACATTTTTAACTGCATTTTCCACCTCTAGTGACTTGCTGTTCGATAACCCTGAATGACAGAAATGATGATCCTTGAAGCAAGAGTTATAATTTTAACTTTGATTACTATACCATCGTCCATGTCTAAGATATTCTTCACTCAAATAAAATCTTCCTTCAGTCTATAAATTTCTGGGTTTCAATACCTTTGCTAACATATATGATCTTTTTTGGCAAAAATGTTGATAAGTGTAAATTGGCGTCATCTGGCACTGTTTTTTTTTATCATTATTTACTTTTTATTTATTTATTTTTATGAAATAGGGATCCTCATTGTTGGTTGTTTCCCAAGCGCACCAGTCCCTTGATGATGTTAAAGTTTGCGAGCCAAACAGCTAGATGGTCATTGCAACCAACACAATCAGATCACTTACCATCCATTATCAAGATGAAAAGCCAACTGATAAGGACAAGACGGATCAAGATTTATCGAGGTGTATTTGTCAATATGTAATATCAAATCGTGCCTTAACAGAAAGAAAAAATTGGATGGCATTTTCAACTGATTTAAAATAGATAAATACTGCTTTATGTTGGAAAAATATAAAATGCGACAGGAGCTCACTGCTTAAAATTTGAACCCTTAAGATGAAGTGCATTTTTTATATATAGCATTAATTACAGTTTTTTTCCTTGTTTTGTGCAATGCTGAACCAAGAAATTTTTGAATAAAAGTTAAAACAGCTAGCTGGGTTGTATCGTGAATGAAAATAGTAACTCCACTTTGTAATTGCTATTTTTATTTTCCCTGGCATTTAAAAGAAACATGTTCTCAAAGTTGCAGGACTAAATAACCACCATATTCTTTCTTTTATGGATCTATAATTAAAGGCTGCAATACTCATCACATTTAGTTCAGATGCAAACTTGACAAAACCAATTAGCACATTGACAATGCCAAAAAAATCTATTGTGGCTAACTGAATGCTTAATTAAAGCATATTTAAACAGGGCATAAAATTTCATTAAGTTGTCTTGATCTTTTAATCGGTTATCAGTACCTTCATGCTGGTAGGAATATCCTCGAGCAAGAGAGGAAGCATTGAAGCTGCCAGAGGAGGATTATGCATCTGTAGCGAAACAACTACGCACTTGAGGAAAAGTAACAGTACTAAAAGATTTAAACTGTAATGAAAGTTACTAAAAATATGCATCCACAGAAATTTCATTTATAAAAGGTTAAAGCATTTAGTAAATTAAATGAGAATGGAACATGCAGCCAACCAGCACCGAATTTATAGAACTTATTTTCCACATTCTGCTCGGCTAAGGGGAACATTTTATGCTGATAATTATGAAAGCAGAACAGGTTCGGCACTGTGCAATATTTCAGCAAGTTAAACATACATTTTTGTGACTTTGGACCGCAGTAGATGATTTGCCACATCGGGCATCCCAAGTGTTGTACAAACCCAGATGCACTAACCCCAGAAACAAGCTGAAGTAAAGACATATTGAGAAGGGGAGACATAAAATGTAGGATTTAAAAAAAGGTTCAATTGCAGATATAAGAATTGACGAGTTCCACTAACCCAGTTGTCAATGTTAAAGTCTATGCTATTTAACGGGTTTCCTGAGTTAGATGTTAGTTCAAGAATTAGCCTGTTGCTGGTTCTTCTGTCCCAAGGATATACTAACCCACTCAGAGAGGAAGCAAATACCCTACATCAGATCAAGTGACACGAACGCTTAACACAAAAGCTCAGAAGATATATACATCAAATGTTCAACACAAAAATCACTAACAACCGTAATTTACATACAGCGATAGAGAACAAGAAAAACCTAGAATTTTCTTCTGCACCAAAGGAAACGTCTGATGGACCACAAGATACCAAATTGCCATATGTGGAGGATGGCGTAGTCTCTAAGATCTATACCCATCAATGCAAAATAGTATGAATCTAAGAAAATACAAGACATACATGGAGGAATGACGAACATGTTGTAAAAAACAATAGCATAAGCGTCAAGAAATGTGTCTTCTTTCGTCATTAAAGTAAAAACAATCATACAAATTAACTAAAAACATCTGAAAAAATTTCTAACTAACGACGTATACAAGATGTAAAGATGGACAAGGAATTTGGGATTACTCCAATCGGTTCAGTGATACGATGGCCAATATCATCCAAATATAATTTACTGCTTTTCATAGATGCGCAGGCAATCTGCACTATTAACAGGATTGATTTGAACTGTTACTTATGTATATTCATTAACATATAAACGAAAAAAATGAAATGCAAACCTCATCTTGATTGCAAATATTGCATCTAACAACATCAATTTGTCTGCGTGATGAAAGATGCACCACAGGTTTAACTTCTTTCTGGCATATATCTACAATAATTGAAGGTTGTGCAAACAAAAAACTTCAATTCTGGTAATATTTAACTGTTTGTAATATTTCCATATTAAAGCCAAAATGGGCAACAATTAGCTTAAATTTTAAGCAACAATATAAAGAAGATGATCTAGTTGAACAGAAATGTTTGCGAACACATATATGGAAAATCATGCTCACTCAAAGGATCCTTGCAATGGCAATAGAGGGACACAAAGTCGTATACTGTCAAGCGCCCAAAACTTGTAGCTGATGCTAGATGTATTCCCTAAAATGTTGAAGTTCATATGAACTCTTTAGTATCAAGCTGGGTTAGATAGGAACATCTCATGAGAGATTTTTTGAAGTTCCATGGATATTGTCATCAGGAACTACATAAATATTGAGAAACAAGAGCCAATATAATGTAACAGTAATTGTCGGAAACCAGCTACAGGAAATCTCCAATACAGATTTGAAGCCAGCCTCAAGGTAATTGTTGGGGTATTGAGTAGGGTTTTAATGTAAATACCCAATCAGGAGTAATAGTATTAAAAATTCAAAAAACAGAGAAATTAAATAGGCAGGTGATTGTTATTCAACTATACTCTTCTACATTTTTTTGTCTATCTTCCAATTTTACTTATCTTCACGGATTTTCAAATGTGCTAGACAAGCTAAAGGTAATAAACGACTTTGATAAACAAAAACTAATTCCACATGAAATCCAATGTAGAAACTTCTTGATTTTGTTCCCGTGTCCCCATCACTAATACAGTATTAGTATAGATTTCTTTAAGCGTGAAAAAAAAAGTAGAAAAGGCTATCAAAGAGAAAATAGTCACCTTCTTGTCAGATTCCAGTCCTGAAACTCCCCTCCTGTGAAAATACAACTCATTCAGGTAGCACACAATGGCCAATAAGTACATTAAAAACAAGCCCAAAAAAAAAAAATGGATCTTCTAAAAAAAGTCGAAAATAGCATAGTTCAGAAAACAAAAGCTGTCCAACATGTTTCTGGTGCCACATTATATGACTAATTCAACAAAAGCTGTCCAACAGCGGTTGATCAATGACACTAATCCAGAGCCCATTTTAAATCTCGAGTGTCCATTTTGTTCACAAAACTAGATATAGGAGGAAGCAGAGGGTTGCTCCCTGTTCACCAAAGCATCCTAACGTTCAATCGCATAAAAGCCAATGCACTTCTCACGTATTACAACTACAATTCATGCCACTAGCATAAAAATAACAAATTACAGTTCATTTGTCACCCTGTTATCCTGTGCTACTAATCATCCATACCCAGTACATGTAATGAAGACAACACAGCCAACAAAGCATACAAAATGTAAAAATATTATATACCTTGTGTAATGTATCGGGAGATTTTCATACTCGGGCATCATCTGTTGAGACATCTGATATACATGCATATACACATATATAGATATTAATTAACATCAAAATTAAACAGTACAAATTATTAAAATGAAAAATGCATATGATGTTTACAAAATATTAAATTGAAAAATGCATGCGATGTTAAGTACAAGTGTTCGGCATCTTCGTTCGTCATTGCTTATGGTGCGACAGAACACTCCCATCTTTTTTTTTCATGCATGAAGAGAACAAACCAGAGAATCAGCAAACGCTACTGTTCAAATTATGTGAAAAGAGATAACAATGTCGTGCGTTCTGGCGGGAAAAGCTGTTCATTAGTACTGTTATTTAAAAAAATGACCTTTATTTTATATTTTGACTCTTTAAAGTAATTAAAAGTGTTTGTTAGTTCTTCTAAAAAAAACTCACCTTTTTTTAAAGAAAACCACTGCCCAAACCGGCCCAACCTTTTATTTATCACTTTCTTACCTAAATCCAGATATAGGGTATTTATGACTATAATTTAAAAAATACTATTAAATCGTAAAATTTTATTAAGACACCGTTGAATCGTTAATATTATATCTTCTTACCATTAAATCGTAAATTCCTCCTATATTTGTCTTTATCTATATTTATCAATTCTATATACACAAACATATAATCTTTATTAATAAACGATGAATTTAATAATGACGTGATTAAAAGTAGAAGATTTAACTAATCAAAATAATGATAATTTATCTTCTCATTCCATTAAAATTTATCTTTAAAATCAATCAAAATATCTAAGATATTAAATTATTATAGTTTATCTTATTATTTAATTAAAATTTATCTATAAAATTAAAATTTATTTGTAATAGTCGCATATTGTGGAACACCTTGCCGAAACCTAATACAATTGGATGCTCAATATTAAAAGTGGGCTTTTAAATAAATTTTTGGTGTGACTGAAATACCTTCTTATTAATTTTCCAAGAAACTTAATATAAATTGTTAGATCTTAGTGGATGCTTAAGATTAAAAGTGGGCTTTTAAATTAATTTAGTGCTAGTTATAAAATTAAAGTGCAAAAGACATTGATTTGTGAAATCTATTTATTAAAAAAACATGCTTCAATAATAAGAAGGGTTATATGACTATTCTTGTTATTTGTGTAATATTGATTCTAGATATAATGATAGGGAATATTCAATTAGAGGGAAAATAATGGAAGTAATTGAATAAGCAAAAAGGGGGGAATTTTTTCAAACTAAAAGTTTGCTTAAAAGTCCATCTAATGGTTTATATTAAATTTTTCATACAATTAATGGAATGGTATTTCAATCACATACAAAGTTTACTTAAAAGCTTACTTTTAATCTAGAGCATCCATTAAGATCTAATGATTTATATTAAGTTTCTCAAACTTTCTTGCATAAATAAGTTTCTCATTGTATGATTTCTCTCTCTCACTCTCTCCTCTCTCTCTCTCTCTCTCTCTC
>JAVDBV010001601.1:0-19576 GCA_032619315.1 Piper longum
TCCTTTGTCTCCACCCTACCAACCCCCTCGTTCCCTCCCCCTGGCCTGAATCGGCCGATTCTTACCGTTATTGACTAAAGGGAGAATTGGCTCAAAGAATAAGGGTCTGATTTTTTGCCATATTTTAACTTGGTTTTGTACCGAGCTAAATATAATTAATCGATTCCAAATAAAATCAGTCAATTTTTGCAATTACCGGTAAATGCAACCATTTTCCCTTCTGTAATCTGGGGAGAATACAATCTAAAGCAAATTAGAATCATGGACCCAATCTAGGAATTTTATCTTCATTCAAATTAAATAATGTACAGAAACAAATATTTTGCTTTTAGATTGCAGCATTCTTTCAGCTAAAATGCTAATCATGAAAATCTCCCACATCAAATTAGCATGGGGTCATACTCATCAGACGTCCCGATTGACAGAAAGGGGCGCCATTACAGTGACAAGATATGTGGCATGAGATACACAAAACGACCTAGATTTTACACCATAAATTAAAAATAATAAAAAAGTTTATCCTGTGTCCTACTCTGTACCAATGCACACTGATCAAGCAACATGCTGAATCTATCACAGCCAGTCACTTTGGAGATCGACCCGTTATTCTGCTCTGTTTGTCGCTTGCTGATTTCAGAATTCATAGTTTCGACTACCACGTTCATCCTAGGAGACTCTCTATCAGAATGCCAGTCATTAGCAGGAGTACCATGTGCATCACCTTCTTGATCATCTATAATATTAGAGTCTAAAATCAACTTATTCTGGTTATGTCGAATTGGAAGCTCGCACCCAACGCTTAGCATCTCATCAAGGGAAACATCAGCTAAATGGTTAACTGAATAACAGTCCTCGGTATCAGATGCCCTTCCATCACGTTCAACTAAATCCACGGAGCAGCTGTTCTGACAAGCAGCCAATCCATTTTTAGTTGCGTCCTCCAAAACATAAGCTGACGATGCTTCACCTCCAACTAGATTTTCCAGCTGCCAATTATAAATTCTCCGAAATATCATTGCCCATCTTGGTATGATGGAATATTTAAAACCATTTAACTTAAGAAATGAGCCTTTCTGAAGCATTATGTGAACCTCCCTTTCTGCCATGTCAATGGGCAACACTTTACTTACTCCAGTCAAGTACCAAATCAGCCTACTCTGAAGACTAATCTTCTGATTTTCTACATTCTTCACCGTATCAGCTCCCTGGTTCAGTGAAGATAAGTCATCAGGAAAAGATGGAAGCTTGCAAGCCATTAATTTGCCCACAGTTGAAACAATATTAGAGGCTGAACCCCAATCAACGCTTGGGAGATATAAATCAACAAATCTTCTCTCCTCACTACCGACCTTGAGTAGACCAATTTCTGGGCAAGGCCAAACATAATTATTGTATGTTGCAGTTTTTATTTCTTCTGCGGACTGATCCAATGCCTCATTGAACAAGTCAACACACTGCTTGGGACTCAAAAAATCCAATTTATCAAGCTTTCCCAACAAGGACCTCAAATTTCTTAGGACCAATTCCCGCAATTGTATTTGCTGCAGAAGAGGTTGCTGGGGAGATTGGTCAGCAAGCCACTTCAATCCATTTTTCAAGCAGTCATCATCAAGCGATACATTGGCTTTTATCGGAGATTGATTGAAAAGAGGAATAATAAAAAAACTCTTTATCTGATTCTTTTCAAAATCACTGAGGTCTAATCTGGCAGCTATGGAGTGGGAGCTGGAATCCATCCCTTCAGGCATGCCACAGACAAGAATAAGAAGTGGCAAGCCAGTGCCCATAGGCAATGATTGTACAAAACGATGGAGTTCGACTTTTTGCAACTCCCAGGGAAGGTTTTCTGAAATGATAAACAGAAGCGAGCTAGCGCCAGCAATAATAGCTTTTATATCAGCAAGGCTGTGCTTGTCAAAGCAAAAATTCCTGATAATTGATAAGCAGCAATGATAAAAATTTCCCTGTTGATTAGGAAACCATTTTTTCCACATTGAGAGATCAGAAGAAGAAAGTATTAGTTCTTCGTCATCTCCCTTTGGAGTAGCCAAGAGCTTAGAGTGCAACCATTTCCCAGTTAATGTGTCTTTCAACTGAGAACACACCACCAACTTCCAACAGAAGCACTTGCATTTTGGATTTGAAACAGATAGTATCTCTCCAACTACTTCAGCAACATTTAGTCTCAGTGATCCCCTTCCCTGTCTACGAACTCTCTCATTCATTATATGATCAATGTTCAGCTCACCAGGATATACCACTTGCTTCAGGAAACAAGAAACAGAGATAAGTTCTCAAATACATGCAAATTTTCATGGTCAATGTATGCCAATCTGGAAATCCTGTAAAAAATTTACGTAGGAAAAAAAAAGTACACACCAAATTTCATTGTCAATGTAATGCCAATCTTTTAATGTTCTGATATGATACAAATACATAGAGTAGAAGAAATTTCAGTCAAATAATGCACAGTCCACAATCTTCTCATGAAGCCAAGTCAGAATAGCATGATAATGAGTATAAAACTGATAACTCACTGATTGAAATGAACTAATATGGACATTAAGTATGAACCTTACTAGAAAAGGCAGCAGTCTCACACAGTCAGTAAACTGTATTAGTGACCCAAAGAAAATATAAGAAAAAATATGATAACTGGTTGGAGAACTTAAAACTGATCAATTCCTCCAATGAAGGTTGTTCTCCACCTATTGTATCATTCCTGGCCTGTAAATCCAGCAATTATACACTCAATACTTAAGGGGAAAAAATTGAAACCAAATTCAAAAAATAAAAATAAAATAAAATTGAAAATGCCTGACAATCGAGTCCAAGTTTCGTTAACTGCAGTAAACAAGAAATCGTTACAAGTTAAAAACTTAACCAGTTAATTTTCTTTTTTTTTAAAGGAAAAGCACAAGAAAAGTTTGAGCAGAACAAAATTATTCTGAAACACCCACATCAACTTTGAAATTGATACAAATGAACTTAAAAAAATGTTCAATTGCAATTCTACCTAATCTGACAGATATGCCCACTTACTGCAGTATTTTGAAGAAGTGGTGGCCCTAGAGATAGCACATTTATCGCTGCAACTGCTGCCAATTGACGCCGCTCACGTAGTTCTCTTTGCTCCTTAGAGCGCCGTCGCCAAATCCTGAGCAAGAAATAATGCAAACAAATCAGCTCAGACAAGAACAATAGCAAACAGAACATAAACGTAAATAAAGTAGAGCCAGTAAAACCACCTAATCATAAGTTTAAGCTTTGCTTCTGCAATTTCGTCTTTTTCAACAGGCACAGCTTCTATAGTTGTTCCCTCATTTGATGCAGCAGTCATTTCAACTGGGGAGCTTTCAAATGTTTTGAGTTGAATTTTGGGAGAAGATAATTCTACACCCATCTCCTTTCCAGGTACATGTAGGCTTTGTATATCAATGGGTGAACTCCATACCTTAAAACTTTGTGGGAAACTACTAATGATTGGAAATGATATTTTTTCAGTCACAGGAAAATTCGTGTCTTTATATGTTTCAGTAACCCCTCTATTTCCAGCAGGTAAAGAAAATTGAGCAGGTGACTCCCGGGATGGCATCACTTTAGCTATTTGAGTATCAGCTTTTCCATGCTGTAAAACTGGTGGTGATGATACATCAGGAGACAACCATACTTTAGATTCTTTTCCACAAACAATCTCATCAGTCATAAGCATCTCCTCATCGTCAGTATTAATTGAAGTTTTGTCCTCAATAACTGGAGCAGCAATCTGATTGTCATTGTCTACCTTCATACTATTCCTGTGCCCGCTAGGTAATAAGTGAATGTTACTACCAAGCACATCATCAACAATTCTTCTTGACTTCTTTGAATGAACAAGGTGTGAGCACTTGTTTGGAAACTCCCTATCGCTGTTAAGAAATGGACCTTCTTTCACCATGTAAGGTACATCATACATCTTTATTGCAAAGCCATGATATTCTAAAAGACTTTCTATATCTTCTCCCTGCAAACAAATAACAGATCATAAATTTTCAACTAAGACAAATACACTACCAGGTATTGCAAAAATAAATTGCATTACCTCCATTGCGAGCCAATTCACTATCTGTGGAATAGGGATTCCCTGGCTGCTTTGAAGACCACTATACAAACAAGCAAGAGCCTGGCCTCGTAACTGCTCAATTGAAAGGTCACAAAAGTGCTTTGTTTTAGGGAGTTTGCAGGAAAAAAATGTATATTATTCAATTATGGAGCCGAAAGAAAACTCAATCTGACTGCATATTTTGTCCTAGATTATCCTCAAAGACAGCAGTTTGATCTCTTGCCAAGTGATATGATATTCATCATGTTTCCATACAAGTCGCAGGCCATTTTTTTGAGGAAGAATTTCAATTCTTTAAATGTTCTTGAATCATAATTGTGAAGTTAGTTCTGCCTAGGACAATATAAAATGCAAGCATCTTTGTAGTGACTCATAATGAACTATCTGAAGTCTCAAAGGTCAACACAGCCCGTTTTGGTCAACTGCGGGGCTCAGTTTGCTTGGTACAGTCTACAGACTCACACGTTGTTTCAGAAACATTATACTGGCAGTTGAGAGAGATGCACTAGTTGTTCAGGCCTCAATTAGGAAGGGTGGAGAAAGAACCTAATGACTTGTGGAACTCAGACAAAACTATGGGTGTGACTAAGGTTCATTAAATGTAAAGGATCAATGTGCACAAAACTAGGCTAAGGTGAGAGTATTAAATTCCAATGCATTCATCAATCATGGTATGAAAACAAAATTGCCTTGAATTTTTTTTAAAAACAATTAACGCATTAACAGATTTCTTTTGCAGTTTCCTGAGAAGTGTGAACTACTGCAGATGATCTCCTAAAAATGTACAACTTACTCTCACTTGCTTTTGTTTCATTCAGTTTGTTATCAACCATTATATAAGCAGTTGAAAATTAGCTTGGTTCAGGTCTAATTTTAACATGTTATCAAAGCCAGAAGCCCCCAGGTTCAATTCAGACATCCTCCATGACATAAAAAGGTATTAGTCCTGTGCACATTTTCTCAACAGCTTTATTAATCTGATTCATCTGATTTTGGCTAACCATTGGTAGATATTTCCCAGACAGCTTACGGTTTTGGATAAATTGATTCTATATACACCACTCATTTCATTTATGTTAAATAAAAATGGGACTTCAGGAAACAAGTTCACACACCTTGGTAAAATGAGCATGCATAAGACACGCCTGAAGATATGAAGCTTTCTTAGCCAGCCGAAAGAAGGCAATGAAGTTACCAGTTCTGCAAGCTCTGCAATTGACAGTGATTGATCAACATACATTCAAAATCTCTTAATCACCTCAGAGTAAAGAAAGGTTAAAGGAACTACCTTGCCACCTGTCGAGCAAACAGAACTTCAGTACTTCCTCTAACCAAGGAACTCATTTTTGCAAGGTCAAGTGACAGTTCTGCAGGCTCCACCTAACATCAATAACATCACTGTGAATAACACTATGCTGTTATGAGAACTCAGCTAGAATCATAGAGGATACGAACTTTATATCCAGGATGTTTATCCAACTTAAGAAGTGCATAATAACCACGAAATTCTTTTTCTGTTGACACAAAGAGTCCTTTCTTGCTATGGTCATCATACATCTGAAAGAGCTCAACTGAGGTTTTATTCATTTGTTCAATGTTAAGATGTGCATCAAATCCCTCTGAAAAGCCTTCCCCTTTTGCATGCTCGCATAATTCATGCATGGCTATCACATGGAGTCTTATCTGAAAATTAATAATGAAACATAGAACTTCAAAAGAATGTTTTTGTTAAACCATCCATCAAAATTTGATCTTAAATTGGACTATTAGCTGCCAGTACTGAAATCATTTGTGCCTTTGCATGTCAATGGAATGAAAATTAAAAGAGATCCCTAGGAAAAGAGGTAGATACCATTTGCTCCAGCATTGTTATGGCCCCCTGATCAAATAGGTGTTGCATCCTGAGGTCCATCCTAATTGCCCTCAGCCGATCCCACAAAAAGTTATATATACCTAGGAAGTTTCCACTGTAAGGTTGATCAAGCAACCCAACAAGATACTCGATAGTCATCTTCAACACAGACATTGGCCTTATCAGGTTTGCTTCTCTCTCAGCCATCCGATTATACTGTATATGAAGCACATAAGAACTTCCTGTCATGCTTCCTGCTATAAATAAGAAGAATTGATTTCAGAATAACCACAGTGGACATTATGATCCCATGCAGTATGCCTTGCCTTTTTAACGGCAAGATATTTTGATGTTTGGTTTCTGTCTCCATCTAATCGTTCATACTTATCAAGGTCCCCCTTTCTTTCCCGTTCCTCCCTTTCTGATTCTGAAATACACAAATTTGGACAATTAGGGGAGACAACAGCCTCAATAATATATAGAAGTCAGCAACATTTAAAAATGTGAATTTGTTTAACCTAATCCACCATATAATATACCTGGGCACATGTCAAGGCACAATCCAACAACTTTACACAGCTTGGGACCCTCTTGATCACCATGTGTGCTTCCATTAACAGTGTCTTCATTAAGAGATTCAATGTTGACTTTTTGTGCTTCAGCTTTTATCTCCTCCTGCCTTTTTCCTGATATATTTTCTTTTTTTAACTCCTTCAGTGGTTCACTTAGTTCTTTGTTGAAGCGAACTAATCTTTTGGCCTTGGCAAGTGCCTCTCTAAAATTCAAAATCACCCCAAATAAGTTTAAAGCCAGAAACTGTGGCAGTATAAACTGCTCTAGTTTATATGCACAGTCCACTAAATGGACGTTTGATCATCTGAAATCTATGATTATAATAAAATTTCACGATTGCCCCCTTCTCCCTCGCCTCGATTTCACTCCCATCTCCCTTCCCTGAAGACAAAAATCTCAGCGATACCCCTCTCACTCTCCAACTTTCCCTAATTTCAGTCAATCCAACAAAACGTTTGATCTTTGTTGTATTACCGAGATCATCAACTGAATGATGAATCATCTTCTACAACATAACAAAGATGCAGATGCAGAGAGAAGTCTACATATCAAGATTGCAAGTGACCGAGGAGCTTCATCCATGGCCAAGATGGACAATTGTATCTCCATGCAGTGAGGCCTTAAGAAGGATCCTCCTCCACTGATTTTGTAGCTCTTTTAGAGCATAAAGATATAAACTTGGTTATCCTCATCGTTGACAAATTAAAGCAAAGACCTAATTGAGCAATGGATGGAAGATGCTGGTGGTGTTCACTTGAGCACAGTCGGAGAGGAAGCAGTAGAAGAAATGGCAGATTGATTGAGGCCCAAGTGAAAATTTGACCTTGACATCACCATGATTTAAAGCAAATGGCGGCCAGGCTACTGTACTTAGGGGTATAAGTATCCTAGACCCATCATCTGAGATGAAAAGGGTAGAACTAATATTTTAAAGATATAACCATTCCATTGCAATCATGAGACATGTACTAAACAATTCTATGTGGGCATATGCTAAAAGTGGACATGCTTATACTTGCCAGCCTCTCAGTTTAAAAAATTTTCTGCTTATTGCATTAATTATTAACTATATTTACCTTTCAGGGTCATCATGAGTAAAATATTTGTTACTTTGGGGTGACAGCTGAGAGGAAAGCAAAGGAGGCGACTTTTCTCTTTTCTGAATATTTCCATTCAAGCTTTTTCCTTGCGGAACTTGTTCCAAGTCAGGGGTGCTTAAAAGAGCCATTGGTGATGCTTTCTGATTGGCTTGGCTATTAGTGACATTATTTGGAAACATTGGACGGGTGCTTGCTATAGGAAGAGAAACAATTGGCCTAGTGAAAGAAGTTAAAATTTAAAACTGATAAGAACATTGAAAGAGGGCACCATCATTGATTAATATTAAACAAAAAACTTCATGAGGCAACCAATGGGAACAATTTTCTCCCAGGGAACATGAACCTGTCAAGTAAAACGTATTGAAGTACCACTTTCTGCTTAATCTGGATTTCATAATTAAAATCGTAAGGTTCAGTTCAAATCAAACTCACCTCTGAGATTCTCCAATGCCCTGGCCAAGAAATTGTGCAGGAAATCGATTTTCCAAAGAAATAACTGGATATTTTGTCTTCTTTGAATAGTCCACACTTTATACACATTAAAAAAATAAAAATAAAAACAATATAGAGCAATAGGACAAAGCAAGTACCCTTAGAAGTAGCAAAAACATACCCTCTCCAATCATCTGGACCCAAACTTGATCCAGTAAGTCTTCCACTAGAATTTTCTGCAGGAGATCTGTATCTCTTGGACAGAGATGTACCAGCGAACTTGGGTGGAGATGACGAGGTTTGGTCTTGTCCATCCGCATAACTAGGCGATGGCAACAACCTGCCACAAAATTCATACTGTTTAGTTGCTTCACGTCCTTTGATCATAAAATATAGCAAAAGAATGCAGCTGAATTACAAGATCAGATCCAAGTCATCTCATGGGTGGAGATTTAAAATAAGAGGAAGAAGGGCTTCAAGAAAGAGCGATTAGCTTGTTTCAATCGATTGATGTAAGGAAGCGACTCATTTTCTGACAATCATTTCCTCTTCATCTTCATAAAACTTTTCCCCCAACTCCAAGACCTCCTTTTCACACAGGCAAAGCTACCCCTCGTCTAACTCTTTCTCTCAAAATATAGCATTCCTTACAATCTTATTAAAAAAAAGATATATTACAAAGTAGCGGGAACCCTCCGATCGAATTCGTAAGCTTGAGTTCCTTGGGAACTAATTTTGTGGACTCTCAAGTTATACAAAAATCGTTGTATCCCCGTATAGATTGCTGGTAGAAACCCCAGTGCACTTAAAGCGAGTGTATAAAGATCTGAATTCTTCCACCGTTTTGTTATCCAATTTATTTTCAGAAGAGTGCAATTTTTCCAACCCTAGGCAGCACTTCCACCACAGCTCCATCCGCAGCACACAAATTCAGAATTCAAATATCACTCAACCCCACCACATCATCGAAAGTGAAAGACAGAAAGAAATAAAGATTCTTTACAACGATTCCGGCAAAAAGAAACATGGAGAAAGACCGATTACCTTTGAGGGCTCCGGTCGGGCGAGATTGCAGTCTGGAGGGAGTCGGGAGGAGCGGAGGAGGAAGGGGATGAGGTTGCGTAAGGGGAGAAGATGGGAGGGCGTCCCAAGGGACCTGCGGCCCTGCCGAAAGACATCGCCACCGGCAGCGGTGGCTAGGGCATCGTCCCCGGCGACGATCGGTGGTTGCCGGCACGCTGCTGGGGCTTTGGGCACGGGCCTCTTGGCTCGGCGGACAAAGCGGGCCCCGCAGCCATTTTAAATGTGAATTCAGGGTCGATTTTGCCCTTTTAAATTTGTTAATAATAAATAATTATAAAAAATGTTACTAATTATTATTTTTAAATAAAACAACAAATATCTATTTAATTTTTAAAAAATAAATATTTATTTTTAAAATATAATGGTAATGTATAATATTCAAACTAATTAATCATTTTTAATTGAGTAAATATTAATGAATGAAAAAAATCTTATTTGACTAAAATTTTAATAATTAAATAGAATTTATCAATTTTTAAAGATTTTAATTTAGTTGAAACTATACTTTGAATTTTTTAACAAAAAAAAATGAATATAATTTTAATTTATTTTTTATTTATAAATACTGAATTAAATATATATTTTAAATAATAAATTTTAGCTTAAGAGAAATTTAATCAGAATTTTATCTCAGATAAAATGTCTCAATTAGCCTAAAATTAAATTTTTTTATAATTTAACTAAAATAATATTGTATTGCATTGACAATATTTTTATTATATTAATAATCAATGACAAGGGATGTGCATAGTATATTTAAAACTTATTAACAAATATATATATATATATATAAAGACTATACAAAAATAATTTTAAAAACTATTAGTGTATTATTTTAAATAAAAATAATGAATATTTATTTATTCTAACAAAAATACCATTATTTATAAGTGATTTTAATTTTAATAAGAAAAAAAATTGACAATTAAATATATATATTTTTATTTTTTAATATGATAAAATTATACTCTAAGTTTTTTCTTAATAATAAACAACAATATGTAAATAATTAAATATTTTTTAAAAAACATAAATTAATTATGTACATTAAATAGCATACTTAATTTGAATAGTATAATGATAAATATATTAGAATTTATTAATTTTTTTATAATTTTTAATTTGCTACAATTATACAGTCTAATACTTTCCTAAATAATGATAATAATAATAATAATAATTAATAATAGTAATAATATATTTTGGCCCATTTTTATCAGTGCCTAGTTTATATTAGGTATTAGGGTTCACGAGACTGGAGTCATTTTACGTTGTTCCTTAAAGCCAAACGCAAACCCCTAAGTCAGTCCAGAGTGAGTTTGTCTCATGAATTCATTATTCTCCTTGGCTTTTTACAATTTACACAAATAATGAATTTCTTCACCTCCTTGAAAAACGTGCCATAATTTAAATAGTGTGAATCTACTTCTTATAGTCTTCAAAAGATAAAATAAACCTCACTGATGCCTTATGAACATTTAAAAATGGTAGGGTATTAAATTTTGCACGAAACAAAGCACGGGTTGGTCTTCGACTAAATTTTGATTGAACAAGACCGGCTTCATGTTTGTTCGGACTGTGAAAAGGGGTTGGACCAATCGGTTCAAACATTCTTTCTTTTTTTTTCTCCTCTAGGAAAGCTTCGCTTCCACCTTGGTTGGCTTTGGTGGAGACTTTACTCCACACCAAGTGTAAAACTCAACCCGCTACTTTAGTGTTTTACGTTTAGTTTGTCGTTGGCTCAATCTGAATAGCACGTAGTTGATCTGATTCGATCAATTTGGTATTTAGAGGATCCTTTTATGTTGTTGTGGGCTTGGACATTAGGCATATCAGCGGTTGAATTTTTTCATTGGCCTCAATTACCAAGCCAAAGGATTGTGTTTTATTTGGTTGTGTGGTGTAGATTAGGGTTGTGCTTGCCTATTTTGTGCGCATTGTGCATTTTTGTCACTTTAGACTATAGTCGTATCGCATGCATTTCGAACGTATATTTCTCCCCTCCCTCTCACTCTATTTTTTTCTTTTTCCCCTCTTTTTTTCTTTTTTTTTCTTTCCTCCCTCCTCCACTTTTTCTTATCCTTTTCCTACCTCCCTCTTTTCCTCACTCTTTTCTTCTTTTCCATTTCTCTCCCTCCCGCATCTTTCTTTCTTTTACTTTTTGGGCGCCACCCTCCCCCTCCCTTCTCGTCCTTCCTCCTTCCTCCTTATCTCTTCTCCTTCTTCCCTCCCTGCCGTCCTTCCATTCTCCTTCCCCTTATCTCTTCTCCTTCTCGTTCTCCATTCTTGACTACTGCAGCTGCCGAGGGCCACTGCTGCTGTCGCCGCAATTTGGGTTCCCCTTTCCCCTCTTTTCCTGCTCTTCCTCCTCGTATAAATCTAGTAATTTCCTTGTTAATTTTGAGATTAGAAAAATGTGATTTTTATGATTTGTATGATTTTTGGGTGTTAAATATAATAAAATAATTATGTTGGGCTAAATTTATAAAATCTATCGACTAAATCTACATAATGATAATTAAAACTTAATAAGATTAAAAATTCATTTTACGTGCCTAGTTGATTAATAAATTAAATATTTAAAATACTATTATTTTAACTCATATTTAGTTGTAAATGGTTATGATGTGAAAATCTTAATTCATATTATAATTAACTTAATGATGATAATCTTTAACTCATGGGCACACGCTCGTGATCTTTCAAGTTCTCTAGATTGAAGTTGCTACAGTGAAATTATCATCGTGATTAAGTTTAAATAATTGACCTGAAATCTTATGTTATTTTTCATAGTTTCATCGTGATATTATTTTTGGTTACTGTGTCACTTGACTCAATTAAATTGCCCTAAGTCTCCTGGGCATCTCGATATCACTGTCTAAATTTAAGTTCGCGGGTTGAATCTCCAATTGTATTTCATGAAATATCAAGATCTTCGTTTTGACATTTTGTTAATTTATCAAAATATTGTGTAGTTTTCGGCACACTTAGCATGTAAATGTTACATGATTGTTGTGAGGTGTGGTGTGTTTAATTTTCTACATGGCATGTCATGTTATTATTGCATTTAGGATTTTCTACGTTTCATTACACACACACACACATCATTTAGAGTTTGAACAATGGTTTGCATTTGTTAGATCAATCGAGCTCGCTAATCAAAGACATGGAGCTTGTCTCACATGTCCATTAGGACTCTATTGTTGATTTATCAATACTTTGTGCAATAGCATGCATTAAATATGTAATAATGTGATGATAGAGTATTCTTTCCATGAAGATTTGATGTTTTGAGCTTATTTATTACAAAGTATTAAAACTATCTACTTAACTAGCGAAGTGATGAAAACACGAATCAAGAAAAGAAGATAACAACAGATAGTAAAAAATATAAACTATCACTATAAGAAATTAAGGCAAGAGCGTAGACTTGGTATACTACTTAATATGAAAAATAATGCAAAGGCACAAAGACAAAAAACAACAGCCAAAGTAACACAAAATATCTTAATGAAAATGGATTTAGGATGGATAATTTCACTTGGTTAATAGGTAACACATCTTGTCATGTTAATTAAGTTACATGTACACTTGCAGTTAATATCTATAGAAACGAATTTAATTATAACAGGCTTCTATATCTTATTACAACGTACTGCCCTAGCATCATTTTATATTTTTCTGCAAACAAAGACTAAGTTAGTGCATTAAGGTTAACTCCTTTATGTGAATATCTATAACTTTAATGCACTATTGAAGTTAAATTCATAAACTATTTCATCAATAGATATCATTGATCTTCTTATTCTTAGATCTCGATCGAATATCTTAATCATGTAAAAACTACCTACTCGTTTGAAGCATTAAACATGGGTACAAAGTAATCAACTAACAAGAAGTGTAACAAGTTAATAAAAATAAGATATCTTACATATCACACTAGATCTATTATACACATAGATCACTAAGTGTTTACCCCATAAGAGAATAAAAATACATCATGAAGTTCATCTAATAAAATAATATTGAAAGAAAAAAAAAGAAGAAAAGTAATGTCAATCTGCGACAATGAGGTCCTAGAGTGTTCTCTTTAGTAATGCCGCTTCCTTGCAACTTGGCTTCCACAACTCCTTTTGTGTAGTCTTCAACTCCTCCAGATTGAGAGTACGAAAGGTGAAGAAATAAAAAGTGGGTTATCTTCTTCAAATCCCTTGCTAAGAGGGGAAAAGAGAATAAATCTATCTATCTAATATGTATATGTGTTTCTCCTCTCTTCAATGTGAATAGGGGTATTTATAGCCGATGAGTGTAAAACTTTTCTTGTTAATAAAACAACTTTCTTTCTCTTATAAGTAGGGTGTGTGTTGACTCAATCATCACTCTTCAGGTTATGCATGCATCCTTATCCCCTTATCCCTTTGTCTCCAAGTTGTCTCTTTAAGGTTGGTGGAGTTGTCCCATGTGGTTTAAGTAATTCAAATTAAGGAGTAGATCAAACCGGTGGAGGAAGCTTCACAACTTCTATCCAAGTGTACATGAGTGGTTCCTTTAATCTTTGACAGTTGGTGGTTATGTTCATTTTTTAATCCTCAAGGTGTCCATCCATTGGCTTCAAAATAGTGGGTTGAGTGGAGTAGGTGGATCTGTCCAGTTAGGTGGGGAATAATTGCATATATGCATGTACTTTTTGTTGGTCAAAAGCATGTTGTAGTTCTAACTTTGTAGGTGTGCAAGTAAGTAGGTGTTGAAGGTCTCTAGTTTTGACCATACGAGGAAGTAAGGGTGCTCATCGCATGAGTCGAGTCGAGTTTTGGTCGGCTAAAGCTCGGCTCGTTTGATTTCGAGTTTGAGTCGAGCTAAAAAACATTCAAGTTGTTTCAAGTCCGAGCTAGTTTAGTTCGTATTTATTAATGTTGTTTTTTTGTATAGTTCATACCAAAATATAATTTATAATTAAAATATCTCAAGTTTGATATAATCATGCATAAAATATAATTTAATCATGCATAAATTTATTTAATTTTGATATCATATAATAATATTTTATAATTTGATTAAATTTATACAAAGAAATTTAAGATAAATATGGTTAAAAATCTTATTCCTGATATGAAGTATCTAACTTTAAGTTAAGCAAAATTGTGTAAGTCCAAGCATAGACCCGACTCGTTTAATATAGAGTTAAACTTCAAGTTAAAATTTTTCGAGTTGAATATTGAGCTAAATTGAGTTTAATCGAGCTTTAATCAGCCCTACTAGGAAGTGTCCCAAATGGTTCATCCTAGGTTATTGAACTGGTAGTTTGCTTCACTTGCAAATGTGCACGAGCTTTGTCCATATCCTTCAAAACACATTTCTTTATTTAAATTCGGCTACAAATTTACTTATCTTCGATAGAACTTGCGATAATCTAAATTTTTACCAAAAATGGTATAAAAATGATGATGGGGTATGAAGATGATATACAAAAACTATTAAAATATTATACTAATCTAAGCCTTATTAGACTCCTCTTTGCTTAATCTGTTGTTTGGTTCTATCGCAATTTTTATTGATATCGTAGGACGTAATTAATGACGTTTTATTGAATCCAACTTCCTAGAAATTATCTCACCGAGTTTCTCGGATTAATAAACCTTCATGGTTAAGATCCCTTGATGTAAATTTTGAAAATATGAGATCTAGATCAAAAGTTGATCTAGCGCTATTTATCAACCTTCCTAAACCGTATATAAATGGTATGATTTTCAGATTTTTTATGCAGGCGTGATGGATGAGAGTGTGACATTAATTGAGGGGCCTAATCAATACCCACCTTTGGTGCATGTTGGTGGCTAATTGAGGGGCCTAATCATATGTACTAGTAGTGTTTATATCACATATGCATGCTTCTCATTTAAGTGTATTTGGATCATGCAATGTTGTGGTGATTTATCTTACATGTGATGCTTCGTGTTGAATATATTTGGGTCATGCGATGTTATGGTGATATTAGTTTAGGCCCTATTGGCTAGAGTATTGGCATATTACCATCGAGGGGTTAGTGAGCTAATATATTATCTATGTGAGGCCAATAGGCCGCATAATGAAAACAGTTTTATGGGCTAGTGAGCCACTTCGAATTCATGTGTTAGAGTCTGCGGAAATTGAAATATGGAGTTGTCATGTCTTAAAATATAGGAAATTTTATTAATATTATTAACCTATTTTTGAACTATTTTGCAGACAGTATATTTTGGGGTACGTATGTCTAACAATTTCGTATAGAAATTCTCCAAGCTCCAGAAGGATAAAATTAACTTAGGTATGTTAAACCATGTTATATGAACATGTACCTGGAGCGAAAAAAAATATGGGTGGAGGAGCTTTTCGGCTTTGTTTTACATGTTGAATGACCTATGTAAAAACCAGGCAAACCAAGAGAAAATTGTAAATTTTAGTTGAAAATGATATGTAATGTGATGTGATCGAGGTGGAACACCTCTTTTTAGTGTGAAATATGTGAAATGTGAATGACTATGTGTAGATATTATAAATTATAAAATTATACAAATTTATAAAATTTTTCCCACATCTAAGTTATAGGAGGATTATGTCAAAATTTTCCCATGATTTAAAGTCTCATCTTTAATTTGGATTCATTTAGGATGTCACAAGGTGTTTGATATATATTTTAGTTGTACATTAGATTCTTTTGAGCCTTCTATCTTTTAACATTTTGAGTGGTTAGAGTTATCTTGTGGGTTAACTTTGTATTTAAGTTGAGAAGGAGAAATAAACTAGGACTATATACTTTAGTTTGGTTCGCGTTGCTAGCCAAATCAAAGTGTTACACCAAGGATTCTCTCTCTAGGCGTCTCCCACTCCTCTTTCTATGTTAAAAAAAAAAAATGAGGAGGGTAAGGGGCTATGAAGAGAGAGGGATTGCTTGGAGAGGAGGTTTATATTAGTTTATCTTCAAGTAAAAATAGGCATGGGTGAAATTGGGGATGCATCGGAAATTAATCTTCTCCCTTTCCTTGTCTTTACTCCCATGTGTGTGGTAGGTTTCCTTTATAAAAAAAAAAAGTGGGCCTCCTCAGCTCATAAAAAAAATGGTACGTACATAATAATAATAATAGTAATTTTAAATTATATAAGTATTAATAATTAATAAAATTATTATAGGTTATAATAAAGCACAATACAAAAAAGGTTAACAACGAGCGAAGACAAAAAAACTATAAGTAGGTTGATTATATTTTAAAAGGTGTTGATAAATAATAATAATGATAATAATAATAATAATAATAATAATAATAATAATAATATTTGTATCGGGGGGCTGAAACCAATTCCATGGAATCGGGCTTCCTATGTACGTATCCAAATTCCACACCTTTGTTGTCCAGAGAAAATTCCCCGTAGGTCCCATTTCCCAGCCACAATCATCTGTGCCGACCCGCGCTGTATGTCACCGTTTGCCACCCCATCTCAGACCGTAGTATTTGGCATGGCGACGGCCGGGTCGGTGCAGAAGAGCGAAGAGGAGTGGAAGGCCGTTCTCTCCCCCGAGCAGTTTCGCATCCTTCGTCAGAAAGGAACAGAGTATGCTTTCTCTAATTGCTATATTTTTATGTTTTTTTGAACCTTTTTTCTTCACGGCGTTTACGTTACTAAATCATTAATGGTGGAAAATTGGCGCTGCGTATTAATTATAATTAGATGATTTTGTTCCAAGTGGAGTAAATCTATCCATGGTGGTTGTTAGATAGGTTGACCTATCGCATGAATTTTTCTTATTCTTCTTCTTTGAAATTTCTAGTCGGGGAGAATTGTGAGGCCTCCGATCTCGGTCTCTTGTTGTCCTTGTGTTGAATAAATGGCACTGGTTGTTCTGATTTTAGTATCCCGTTCTTACAAGAAAATAAGGGGGAAAAATTTATGCCTGATAATCATCAGAATTTCAACTTGGTATTTGATCCCACTGTTGTTGACCATCCATTATACTTGGCCATCAATTATACCGGTGGGTCAGTCAGCCGGCTAGATTTTAGGTTAAAAAACGACCGTCTTTCTTTTGATTTGTTTTCTATGCGTTTAGGAATTTTATTGCAATCTAGTTTAGTCCCGAAAGCTGCCTACTGTATATTCGCCATGTTATACATATTTTCTTGCATTTGGATGGTTTAGCTCCAGGAAAATGGATTTTTTAGTTTATATATATACAGATATCTCATGTTTTCAGCCTGCTCAAAATCGACTAGTTTATTTCGATTATTATTCACATATATTTTTCTTGATAACTTGAAATAAAATTATTTATGAAAGGCAAACTAGTTTAATTTTAATTTAATTTTATGCCAAAATAACTTATTTGGAAACAAAATCATTGTATTATCATGTAAAATTGTCATATCATATAATTTTATTTATTAATTTTTTTCATTTTTTTATAGATGGCTATAGACAAATTATATCAACTATAGTATCAAATATAAATTGTCGAGCTTCAAGTCGAGTTAGATCCGAACGGAGTTGTGCTCATGCTTGTGCTCACTTGATTTGAGTGGAGCTTTAATTCGAATGAGATCGAGTCGAACATCCAGCGATTTTGAGCTCGATTAAGCTATTAGCACCACTAGTTTTGGGGAGATTTTGATTTCCAATGCACTTTCTTTTTTCCTACTCGAATAAGTACACATCGTTTCCGGAAGTCTTTACACTATATGTTGTGACTTATAACGAGGTTTTTTTTTTACTGGTTACACGCATTTTTTTGCATTCCTTGCTATGTCATTTTAGGTTTGTTAGTGCTCTTTGGTGTCCATTTATTTGGAAGTCCCGTCACCATTTATAAATTGTGTTATAGAACTTTGACACTCATAATTCTATGCAGACCTCGCGGCACTGGGGAATATGACAAGTTCTTCGCAGATGGAATATACTCTTGTGCAGGATGCGCGACTCCACTGTACAAATCCACCACCAAGTTCAACTCCGGCTGTGGTTGGCCTGCTTTCTTTGAAGGTTTTCCTGGAGCCATAAATCGAAGTGTATGTCTTGTCTCTTATACTTTGTTAGTCTCCTTTTGGATAACTTTAACTTACGGTGTTAATAATTCACATTTATACAAAATATGGATATGAATTACACTTGAGCTCCGATTTGCTACTTCAGATTTGTTCACTGCAGCTGTTTTTATCTTGGTTATCCACTGCCATTCTGAGTTCTATTTTAACATTCTCAGCCTGACCCGGATGGCCGGAGAACTGAAATTACATGTGCTGCTTGTGGGGGACATCTGGGGCATGTGTTCAAGGGTGAAGGGTTCAAGACGCCAACAGACGAGCGCCACTGTGTCAACAGCATTTCAATCAAGTTCATTCCGGCCTTATGACTAATATATATTTTGTTTTCAACTTTTTGGATCATAAATTAGTTTTCGGGCGTATATCAAAATAAATTATGTGGAGTGGAAGATGTTACTGAATGTCTCATAGTAGCATGATTAATTTACAAACTATGTATTAATAAAGATCTTGTATGCTGCTCATCATAAGATGTATTATTGTCACTTCAACATCTGGTGTTGACCATTATCTCCTTTGATAGGAGTTGCCATAACAGTTCCTTAGGTATACTGTTTTGAACGTGCTCTAATTTACTCTGTTTGTTTATGGGTGAAGCGCATCTAAGCTTAATCTGGCTATTTTGTCTTCACAACTTCTTGGTGTTTGCTGGATTGGCTGTTTTTCGGGAGAACTTGTTCCAACTTTTAATTTGCCCACTGACCTTAGAATGACAGCAACTGTTTTGGATTGGTCTTTCATTTATGTACGACACAAACATACATTCGGTTCTCAGACACACAAATTGTGTAACAACCATTACATACAATTATGGTCAGAATTTGTAAATCTATGGAAGAAAGAACATTCTCACGGGCATCTCAATCAATGGTCAGCGCCTGTTCGGCATCCTCATCAGAATCAACAAGGTGGTCGAAGAAAGAATTCAAGTAGGAGGGGCAGACATCATTCCAGTCCCCTCTGCAGGAAGACGCCCGCCATTGCTGGTCGGCGATCATCTCAGGGGAGAGTCCCCATTGTTCCATCTCTTGGGTGGAATGATGTACGGCCAAGCTGTAGTCTCCGGCCGGCCCGAGCTGCATGACCCTGACCTCACAGTTGCCAGGATTGTTGAGGCGTTCGAACTGGTCGACCGTCCACTTGAACCACTTGGTGAGGAAGACTCTGGTCGTCAGCCCGTGAGTGACGATGACGAGGTTCACGTCGGCGTTCCCCTCCCTGCTGAGCCTGTTCATGTCTATATCCCTCCATAGAGACTCCAGAAAACCTTCACATATGGTTATGGTTAGTCCTCCAAAAATTTTATATATATATATATATATATATATATTATTCCTGCGCTCCCCCCCCCCCTAAATCTAGC
>JAVDBV010001602.1:0-13930 GCA_032619315.1 Piper longum
ATAAATATATATATATATATATATATATATTTATGTATGTATTTGTGATTCTCCCGTTCTATCTAACACCAAATTGTGTTTGGAAAAAATTGCAGTGATTGGTATACTACCTAGTTGACAAATTGTAGAAACGAAGTACATGTTATTTTTGTTCTTTGCCATCTTCCTGCTCCTAAAAAATGTTTTATTCTTCATCTTGGACAAAATTTTTAAAGCATGGACTTCTTGGGATTTCAAAGCATTCTTTGAACTTTTCCCCCGTTGAAGGAAATCTTGATCTTTTGAACTTGTGCGCTTCAATTTTTTTGATCTTTCGTGGTAGCACATTCCTAGGACATGAAATCTCGGCATAAAACAAACAGGGACCAGTGCTGAACTTATTTAAAAACTACTATACAAATGAGCAATTAAGACAATTTTATTGGGATAATTAGCTTAGCATTTGACGAGAATCAGATTTTGAGGTATATCTTGTCTCTAACACATCACGCATACGAACTTTGTGTACAAAACTATTATCGATTGAGTCAGGTTTAGCGATCATGTCAGCGGGCAATGTCCGACTTTGGGAAATGACCCAGCTGCTCATCTTCCCAGCTCAGCTTCGGCACCACTCCCTCGTGTTTGGGGACATAATCCTGTTCATTAAAAGTAGGACTTTCACCAATTGTAATAAACAACATCAACAATATAACCTACGAATAATAGATCTGATGGAAACATAGCTAATTTTAGCATATGTGATCAGGCTATTCTACTTCGTATTACGCTCAGGGCATCATGTTATGATGCAGAAGAAAAACACCATGGATTAAAGTCGATAAACCCAAACTCTAGCATCTGATAAAATAGATGAGCTAAGTTTCATCCCATCGAGCAGTGCCGATACAATAGAAGGCGTTTATTTATATTTAAGAAGCTTCAGTTATGCAAAGATTATATATATCATAGTAGCTTCAAAGATGTGTATTTTGGATGAAGCACGTTATTTTTAACAGAGCAAATAGCAGAGCTTTCAACTACCACGGGTTCACTAAATGGGAAGTTAAAAAAACCGAGTCAAACCAACTCGGGACGCTTCAAGTTTCACTTCAACCTTCATGATAAATATTGTGAGCTCAAATGGGGAAAACAAAGATGAGACCCATCTGAATTGCGTAAATTATTATCAATCAAGTTCAAACAAGAACCGAAGACCTCAAGTGTTCGGATCAATTCATGAGCGGTTTGAGAAGACACAATAATGTGACGAGCAGCGGGGGAGACAAAGCCGTCGACGAAGGCTTTGTCTATGAAGCACAGCAGCGAATTGTAGTACCCATCAACGTTTAGCAACCCCACCTGCTCCCACCATTTTGTCTAAGATATAAGATCAAAACTTGGTTTTAGCCTAAAGATCGAACTATAAACATCAATGTTTACCGGCTTATTGTGGATTCCCAATTGTGCCCAAGTGATCACTTCAAGAAGTTCTTCCAAAGTGCCGTACCCACCTATCAACGTTGCTCAGGCAAAAAATTCTGTAATTCCTTGTTGCATCGGAGTGACCATGTACAACAATATTGGTTTGTTACAAGTAGTTCAATTTATTAGTACTAACCGGGTAATGCAATGAAAGCATCAGCATGTCTGGCCATTTCAGCTTTCCTTTGGTGCATTCCCGACACTTCTTTCACTTCTCCTACTGTTTCTCCCGCTATCTGAATTGGAAATACCCCAATTAGCATTACTTTCTTAATTTTCCAGAGTTCTTGTACAAGGAGAAAGTGTATGCGGGTGATGGGTACCTCTCTAAGCATGAGCGTCCTTGGAATAACCCTGCATTAATAACGCAGAGAAAGACAACAGCTTGTGAGATTATACACTTGCGTAAGCAGAGAAGAGAGAAACAGCAACGTCAAGAATGTTGGAAGAGTTACCCAAGAACATGGCCACCACCTTCATGAACAGCTCGGGAAACCAGGCCCATTAGTCCAACACTTCCTCCTCCATAAACAAGGCCTATCTTCCTTTCCACCTGCAATTTTTATCCCCAAAAGAAGAATTATCATGTACCAATTTCTTGGGCTAATAAGGAGGAGATGATCAGGATTTAAGAGAGAGAGCAGCAGACTACTAGTGGTATTAATTAAGTTTTAGCTGACCAGTTCTTTGCCAAGTTGAATGGCTGCTACTTGATAGCTTGCCTTCTTGCCGGGGCTGCTTCCGCAGAACACACAGACCCTTTTGAACCTCGACTTCACAAACTCCTCGCGTTGGTTTTCCATAATGAGGATCTTGTTCTTCCTTATCTCTTACCACAAATGGGTGGGTGATATTGCTCCCAGGGGCAGATGAATGTCCCAAGCCAAGTTTCTTGGGAGCTTTTTATAGCACAGAATCGGCCAATCCCTGGCCACCGAGTGTTCATACGTTAGGTAGTATGTGCTATTAAATCACAGCTAGCTCTGTCTCCTGCATTTAAGAAGAAAAATACTTGAATTGAATAATCTTGGGTTTGAAGTTGAATCAAATTGTTTATAATGGCCTTGTGATTCGCAAAACCAATCTTATTTATTTATTTTTTTCAACTGCACATCAGTTTTATTATAATTTTGATAATGTATTATGTGACAGATTCCAATAATTTTTTTAAAACTGGAGTTGAATGGAACACAAACGATTGAAAAAGCATGTTGGCCGTATTGCAAAAGTTGGGTGTCAAGTCATAATTACTTTGATTATCTTACGGAAAGCATTGTCGGATGACAAGCGTAATTAACACATCAAAAGATAGAAAAATTGAAAAAAACAAACAAACTCTATTACTAGGAGATACAAATTGCTGGATACTTCACAAGCCAAATTAAATTATGGGTTGAATTAGATTATTAAGATTGGAGTTTGGAAAGATTGGATTTTGTTTGGGGAAAGGAAATGGATATGTATTAACTATAAAGCTTCTAATTGCCTGCCCATTTTTGGTTTGGTTTCCACACGTGAGCTGGGAGACATACTATGTGGATTCCAATTACTTGTGCGTAATCTATCTTCACAAGTGGCTACGACTGCGAGAAGATGGCACAAACGGCTGGTCCCCAAAATAGACCAACAAAGATGCCCCACTACGCAAGTAAAGAGAGGCTCTCATGTGCTCATCTTTTCATTGGCTTTCTCTTCCATCTCATTTTCTGTCGACCAATTATCTCAAAAATTGAATCTTCCACCGCTGATTAGACTAAGGGACACTAATATGAGTAGTAATGGTCTCATATCGGTCGTTCGCGGATAAACTCGGTTATTGTATATATAGATTAAATATTAGAAAACTTTATTCTGGATCAAGAGACGCCAGTGACACCCGTTTCAAAAGTAACAACCTGCACTTACCACCTGGCCTTGATTGATTTCAGAAAAGGTGTTGATTATTGAATACCCATCCCCATCTTGAGGTGGTAGAGCCACGTAGGGAAGTCTACCTTTTCCAAACAGCAACTTCAATGGATTGCTATAGATTTTAGCACAAGATGATAAGGTTGGTAGTCTTCCTCCAAACAGAAAATGGTCGAGGATGAGATGGGGGAGCCATCAACTGGCCCTCCTCTCGTCTCCCTCTGCGGCGCCGTACAAGCTCTTTGGCGTACTCTTTAGCATTTACCCTATTCCGATAAGGCCGACTAGAGTACGATCAGGGTGTAGAGCTTTCCAACGAAAGCGAAACTCTTAGCTCCTGTCCATCTCTCATCAAAGCAATTTCAGTCCATTCTCGCGTTCATCGCTGCCAGCAATATCATTTGAAGTTGGAGAATAAACTCTTTATCTTCTTTGGTTGGCTGCTAAGAAACATGTTTGTATTATTCAATGATATCATTCATATATAGAGCTAAGTTTTACAATGTCATGTAAAAAATTTTAGATGGTTTAGACGGTCATTATGGCTGCTTGGACTAAACATTTGCTATTCACTTTAGCATGTGAAGGTTAGATTCTGATAGGCAATATTGTCCTGTATAATATGAGTAAATGATGGGCACCCATCAATTGATGCGTTTGTGTCCATATTGGAGGGCCTCAAAGTACCTTCTTCAAGCACAAGGTTGCGCTGTTGAAGGAAGGTACAGGGTAGTGTAGTACGAATGCCACTTCATTTGGACCACAAGAACTTTTAATGAATGAGAGCCTGGACAGGTATTGAACAAAAAAGTGGTTTCAAATTAAGAGCAATATATATTAGAAGCGAATGAGCTCTAGGTTTGATTTTGGGTATCATTAAGCTTGGTTACAAGGTTGCATTCAGATTTTTGTGACTTTAATATCGATGACTGCGCACCGTCCACTATGACGAAGTCCTTGGAGTGGTCAAATGCCATGGCCCCTGCGAACTGGAAGAGCTTGGTTGGCCTAGCCACCGCTGGTCTTCTTCACCTTCCATTTATAAATCCAAACATCCGTACACACAGCAAAAGCCTGGCATTTGGCCCGCCATTAAAAGGGTAACACAGCTTGTGCCCAACTTGATTGAAGGTGAGGCTTTTGTACCTCTGTTCGAATGGCAACCACGTCCTTGCGGCCAATTTCTCTCGTTTAGTCCATCATGTGGTGCTCAATTCTTCGTCTAGTCATCCATTCTCTTTTCATTCGCCAACTTATTACGTAACTCATTTACCATTTCCCAAATGTGTTGACGTGGAGCCGACGGCGGCCTAAACGATACACTTTTGTATATATTGCAATTTTGAAAAACGGTGAAGTTAGAGAGTTCGAACTTTCTTTGTTATGATACACTGTCATATCCTGTGGCTTGAATTACAATTGACAAATTAATGAACTTCGTTGACTTTATAGCTTTTTTGTTCAGATTTTTATTTATTTTTACATTTAATTATGAAATTAATCCAAATAATTTCGTGACAAAATACTACATTCATCCAAATCACCTATAATTTCTACTAAGCATTTTCTGAATTTAGAAAGAGACGTGCACACGACACACAATACTACATTAATACACAATGTATTAATATGGAGCCGATATTAGCCAATACATTTTTTTATTATCATGAGCTTATAGAGTCCAACCTCAAGCAGAATAGAAGTTGGGAGTGTTTTGAATCATTCTAAGCATGAAGCTTGTAGTTTCTCTTATAATTTATAGCAAAATATTGGATTCAAAGAATTAAACAAATTACCGAACATAGCTCCCCTTTTTTTAAAAAAAAACTTGTTTGTTTTTTTTTTTCTTGTTTTGATCTGTTTTCTTATTCATTTTATTGTAAAATGAAATGAATCTAAATTTCTTAAAAGAATGCTACCCTCATCACTTGTAATGTTTAGTATGTATGTATTTCTGATTCTAAAAAGAGACAGGTACCATTGTCAACATCTACCATCGTTCAACAACAGCAAGCCAACATACAATCACCGAATGAAAACGTCCATCGATATGCACAAGGAGTTGCAGCACGAGATGGATTCTCTTAATGCAACTATTTTTTTTTTGTAAAATAAATCCTCTGGTGAAGTAAACCGTGGCATCTTAGTACTTCTTTGTTAGTAAGAACCGAGCTATATATACTTATCCAAAAGACTTGATACCATCCATCTTCCCGAGGCAATTAAGGAAGACTAGTGGAACACCTGCGAACGAGTTCCACCAGTTCTCCCCTTTCACTTTTCAATATCAAGACCATTTTTGAGTAGCATCATGGGCTTTCGTTTTCTAGCTGAGAAGGGTGGAGCTAAACATGGGTTGTGGGCTCGGAACACACATCTTGCTGCGAGAGTTCCCAGAGGCCAAATTGCTGTTTATGTTGGAGAGGCACTGAGGCGATTTGTGGTGCCAATCTCCTACTTGAACCACCCTTTATTCTAAAGGCTACTCAGTAAAAGCCGAAGAAGAGTTTGGCTTCCATCATCAGATGGGTGGGCTTACACTTCCATGCGGTGAAGACGTCTTTGTAGCTCTTTCATCTGATTTGAGATATTAGATGATCACAAACATATTGACGACAATAAACCACGGCGGATTGAGTCTGCATGTTGGCTTCGAGTTAAACTGTGCAACTGATTTCCATACTTCCTTGCTCTGAATACGTCTTTGTTGCACTTTCGTCTGGCTTGGACGGTTGACGAGAATTATAATTAACTACTATTAAATGAGTATGTATACGTCTATATATGGAGTATATTTTGCCTACGTTACGTACGTGATTGATGATAATCCATGTAAAACTTGTCTCCTGACCTCTTGTTTAAGCCGTCGTAGAATGCTCTGCTTTAGATGCAATCTTATCCGCTTGGTCATTGGTTTATGAAGAGAACAAGTGATTAGCCGACCAATTAGTAACAGATACCTACCAAAATAAACAAAAGTGCCTTGCCTGTTCTATATACAGCAGCGAATTCATGCAAACTTAGATGTTATTATTTTATAATAACAAATGAAAGCAAGATATACAAACTTGACAGTTTATGCTTACGGTCGGTCCGTTTGGAATTAAAAATATTTTTTATGTGAAATAATGTAATTAGATAAAATAACATGAAAATTTTAAAAAAAATTCTTACATATTTAGATAGTAAGAAAATATGATAAAAAAATATTTTTTTCCATGCGAGTGTACAAGTGCACGTGTCTCCCAAATTTTCTCCTTATTTATTTTATTTTTCATAAGAAAAAATTATTTTGTAAAATTTTTATATAGATTTACCGACTAAAATTAAAAAAAAATTCGATTAAATTTCAAAACCTTCAAACAAAATAAAATTTATGACTTCTAAATTTTATATTTTTTTACTACACTTTTAGGTCAACCAAATATACTTTTAAATTTTTTGTCAAAATAGAAATGCAAAAATGCTTAGACAGAAGGGAAACATTGAGATAAGTAATATCTTTCTCAATACACTGCCAATAAATAGTGGCTACGCTCTTCTACCATTACACGTTCACACATCTATGATCTGGTATTCATTTATGGAGAAAGAAAGATCAAATAGATTAAACAAAAAAAAAATCGATGTATCAATATATAGTAGTAGGACAATTTTTTTAACTTTCGATAAGAGTTCGGCAAATACTACAATATTATTGGTTGTTAGAATGGGTCCAATTTGTGGTCTTATTTGAGATTCCAATATTATATTACATGAATTCTAAATCCTCCCTTGGAACACCTCTCGTTTGCTATTAAACCTAATTAGAAACTATGAGGGACCAAATCGACTCTCAAATTCGATTAAATTGGTTGACTTGAACCTAAATAGAGAGGATTTACTCTAAGCGTTATAAGAGGAAAAAAAATACCACTATGAATGTATGAAATGTACAACATAGCACGACGCTACATAGATGATATGACAACAACAAAAAAAACATTCTAATCATCAAAAGCTTTATACATTAACCAGCATCACAATAAAGCATCTTATCATCAGGCATGCGTGTGTAAGGATGTCACTGTTTATTCATTAAGTCCAGCATCTCGTGTTGTGTGTGATGCTTACCTGCATGTATAATAAAAAATCGTCAGTCACTAGTCTAGAAAATAGCTAAATCAAATTGTCAATTAGATTTAACTCTAATGAAAAGAAAACATGCATATACTTCATTAGAACTCCCATAATGGTAAGTACCGATGCAGTCACATACAAAGCGGCATCTTACATACATCTAAACATTCATATATCGTTTACGCCCTCACATCCTCTATATATTATCTATCACAGTACCCAAGTGGCTTAGAACTAACGTGTCATAATTTTCAAAAATGCGTTGTATTCGTAGTACCCTATATATTTTGCACTACTTAAAGGTAAGGTATAAGGGGTACTATTTTAATCTATATATCTCCATACCACTTATTTGTGAAATCCATAAAAATACTCGTACTTATATAATAGGCTTAAGGAAAAGGATTGTATTATACATTTCTAAAGTTTCAGTTCGAATACCAATAAGAGATTTCATCTTTATATTTTTATTAAACTTACGATAAAATACAACTAAATTACCAAGCATCGAAGTGTCCAACACCAACACCGTCCTATCGTTTAAAACATGATTAAATGTGACACTGTAGAGCCAAACATAAGGGCAAAGCATGAGAGCCTTATGAACCTGAATGAGTGGAACCCTTCGTCCTAAATCGATGAGTTCAATCCCACATAACCTAATAAGAGATGGAATCTAATTCATGATTGGATCACACCGACACACAAGATGAGGCAAAACCTCCACACATGCACAACACGTAGAACTTAATTAACTTACTTATTTTGCTTATTGATCAAATGACATTAGGTAATTTAATTTAAAATTTAGCGTTATAAGTATGCATAGTGAATGATTTCGTACTTAGGGTTTTATCATCGAACTTAAGTAGACGATTTTTCGAATATACCAAATGGTATTTGATTAAGTTAAAATTTGAACCTTTAGTTTAAAAACCCTAAAGGTCTGTTATAAATATTAACAAGTGATAATTTTTTAATTATCATGTTGATTGAGGTTAATTAAGGTTGGATTAATGTGTTGTGAATAGTACTCATCATAAACTTTAAAATTTTGGCCCATTTTAAAACCCGTGATTCGAGTTACGGTTTTATAGTCGTTAGCCGATCGGTTCAGCCGTCGGTTCGAGTTGGGTATATTTTAGAACACGTGTACTGAGTTGATGCCGATCACATGTATGAGCTGTGAGGGTCATGTGTACCTGAGTATGTGATGATAATGCCATAAATGAGCAGAGAATGAGTTATCAGAATATACAGTTGATGATTTTAGATTTCTTCATTTTGTGACCGTAGAAATAGTTTTAGGCCGTTTACCGCGTTAGGATGCGTTATAGGGCCTCGACCAGAGCACCGCCAATCGCTGCCCAGGTCGGCCGGATCTAGCCACCCCTGCAGTCGTCGCCTGTTTTTGGCATTTTTTAGCGATCCGCCGCCTATGTCGGCCGCGTTGACACCACAGACACGTCGGGCTCGCCGAGGTGGTTCCGATGGTATCCTATACGGCCCCGATCCGACCAGTAGACGCCACCGGCAATTGTCGCCGAAAAACCGCCAGAGAGTTGCCAGAAAACCATGGAAACCCGCCGAAAAACTGCTGGAACCTGCCGAAAAACCGGAATTGTTGGAATTTGCTGGAATTCACCGGATCTTCCGCGGAGTTCATCTAGACGAACCCAATCAAGCTTCAGAAGCCGTCGAGCACCGAATTCGAGGTTCGGGACGCACACATGACGAAACCCTAACCGTCGACGATGCGAGGTATAATTACCTCCAAGTTTATTATTTAGAATTGATGATTGTTAGACAACATGCTAGGGTTGAGTAATTGATATAATAAATGCCTAAATGTGAATGAAACGATGAGTTACATGATACAATTAAGAATGATGAGGATTAAGTGATAAATGAGGTAGTCTGAGCATGATAAGTGGTTAATGTAATCTAGAAAAATATAATAAAATTGATATGAATAAGGTGACTTATAATTATTTACATTAATAATTATTTGACTACTGATAAATGTTTGCATCGTGAATGTGGTAATTATATGAGTTTGATGCATCATGTAGTTAGCGGGCATTAGTATTTGGTTCTGATATGTAGGTACGGAGTAGGAGCTCGCCGCCTAGGCGCGATGACACGCTTGGAGCTTCTACCAGGTTCGTTTAGGACTCGTCTCTGATTTACGCTCTATTCCATTGTATGTTTGGTTTTCTACTTACATGACGAGTTAAGTGGAGTTTTATTTAATCCCATTTAACTCGGGCCATTTAGCCGAATAGTTTTTAGAGATTAATAACCCTCGAGGATGAGAACCCTCGAGGATGTTTTCGAAAACAAAATCCACCACAAGTTGCGTTCGGGCCTATAATATTAAATTCCCTACCCAAGCCTATATATATGTATAGTTTTCGTGTTTTCAGTGAGAGATGGAAAGAGGGAGCGGTCATGGCTTCAGATAAGGCATATGATCGTCTTCGGGTTGATGTTGGGGAGGAACCACTTCATCCCGAGGGATCCTGCTAACTCCGTGTTTAAGTTCCTCACACCCGGAGAACGTGAAGGTTTACGGGTACTGTTTAGTACAGCGCATGTTCGGACTTGGGGTTCAAAGGGTACTAAAGGCGACTGCCTGAGAGTACTCGACCTTCTGCTCAAGGCCATGAGTAACATGGAGGACGTAGAGGGCTGAAGTGAACAAGAATGAGATTTGATGCAATTCGCAATAGATGAGGTGGCCAAGGAAAGAGAATGAGATGGATAGGGGACATTGCCGCTCGAGGGCGATGACTCCTATTTGTGCCCTTGTGAGAGTTTTTGAGGAAGTATATTATGGTTTTCATTCAACAGGAGGGTTAGCCCTCATGTGCCAGTTTGATATTAGTTATTTTCCGGACTGGTAACACTCGTTACTGACGGCTTTTTATAATATATGTAGGTGATGAACTTGATCAGAGGTCCTGGCTTGGACGGAGGAGCAGTGAGGTCTCTTGAACACGCACATGGTTACTGATTGAATGTTTAATAATGTGTTTATGATTTATTATATTGAAATTGACGTGAGAAAATGTTAAGGGATGATGATACGCTATAACTGAATGTTGACATGATGATACGATGTGAGTTATGAAAAGGATGTGCAGATGGACTGAGACCCAAGCTTGAGAATGAGTATATAGTAGATTACATTTATGAATGAAATTATTGATATATTCGTATATAGTTGTATATATTGTTTTGACAGGGTGGCCCCTAATTGCACTTTTAGGGGAGACTCTGTCCGTTGTTATTCAGAATTTCTTTTTGATTTTAATGCAATTGTGTTGATGTGTGTGAATTGATTTTCATGTTATCCATGTAATAGCATGTCAGAATTTTTGTGCATTCATTAATGCATATAGAAAATTGTATCTTCATCTTAAGACGTCGAGAGTAGATCCGGGTCAGCTTAACCGAATCTAGTAAATTATTGAACGGTTCGGTCACCGATAGCATTTTCGGGTCCATTCACAGGTGAGCTGAATCGGGGTGATACACCATAGGCCTAAAAAGTCCTAATGGGCGTGGGACCAAATGGTATTTTATTAAGCTGAAATTTGAACCTTTAGTTCTAAACACCCTAAAGGTCTATTATAAATATTAAAAAGTGATAATTTTTTTATTATCATGTTGATTGAGGTTAATTAAGGTTGGATTAATGTGTTGTGAATAGTAACCATCATAAACTTCAAAATTTTGTCCCATAAGCCTAAAAAGTTCAAATGGGCGTGGATCAATTGGAATAATTAGATAACACTCAAAAAGTTTAGCCCATTAATATTTTAGGTCCAATTTCTTTGTAATTGGGCCTAGATAATTAATCCAATCATGATTACTGACTTAATGATTTCTGTAATTTACTCAACCACCGTGGAATTAGAAAATTATACTGAATTACCTATTTACCAAAATGCTCTAAAAATTTATAGAGACATTATTAGGATACTTATTAAACTATTTAATTAATTTAATAATTTTCTGCAAATTAATATATTTTACGAAAATTTTTCAATTGAAATCATAGAAATAGGATTATGAACCTAGTTCATGTGCACTCCAACAATTAGAGCCAATTAACCACCAAGATGATTTTTTTTTTACTTAAAAAATTTACAAATTTTCAGTATAAAGTTATTAAGTTATTGTATAATTTTTATGGATTTTTATGTGGTCTTATAATTAACCTAACACCTAGCTCAACACAAAACATAGACAAACACAGCAGAAATAGAATAGGTACACACAATGGTTTAAGAATCTTTGTTTAGGCCTTAATTATGGTCATTTAAGCTTGGAAAATTTATGAGATTATTATAAAATAAGTCATAACATATGAGTATCAATTATATCATGAAATGAGAACTAAAACAAGGTGTAAAAATTGGGTAAAAGGATGATTAGGTCACAGGAACCTTAAAAGCTATCACCTTTTATCTAATTTTAGACCTTTTCATGATCATCCGTGCCAAATCAGTTGATATTCTCAACATATAACTTGTAGATCTATGACCAAGATCATACAAATCAGACATCTACAAAATGACATATGAATTTTATGCCAAACCAGTGCAAATCTAGACACACTAATCATGCAAAAATCATAAATATTAATTTAGAAATGAAAATGACAGGAAACCACCTATATATGATTTTTAACGGACATATATATATATATATATATATATATATATATATATATATATATGCATGCCCAAAATACATGCGACATGACTTTAGCTAACTTGCATAGACCAGGCACAAACACAACCCTAATCTTCACCACACATCCGAACGAAACACAAGCTATCGGCTTGGCAATTGGGTCCAACAAAAAAACTCAACCTCGGACGCGCCCAATACTTAAGCCCACAATAATACTTAAGGATCCTTCTAGTTCAAGACCAATTGAATTGGACCGACCGCGTACTACTCGGATGGAGCCAACAACAAATCACACGTAAAATACCGGGCTGATGGGCCAAAGGGGGTTTACACAGTTGGTGGCCCTTGTGAAACCTGGCTGGCACAACCCGAAAAACCTAGGAATTCAAAGTCGAACTCATTGTGGTTAGTGTAACCCCCCATTTCGGTTCACCCGCAAACCAAACCAAAAATACTACCTGCAACCGAACCTTTCACTAATCTTCTTGATTCAATTAAGCTGACCCGGATCTAACCTCGGCGTCTCAAGATTGTGATGTGAACATACGATGCGTAGATGAGATGCTTAGGTTCTAATGTTGTTCTAAAGGGATGCGATGATATACAATCACAATCAAACACGGCAAACTTGTTAAAAGTTTGAAAAACAAAGATTTTTAATACAAAATGGATAGTCTCTCCTAAAAGTGCAATAGGACCACCCTGTCAACATCATATATTATATATGCATAACAATAAAAACGGAAAACGAAGCAAAAACATGATGTTTTCTCACAACTTTTCCATTGTCAACATTTTTCATCATCTTGGATCAGGTCTCGACCCTATTAACTTACCCTCTTCAATTCTAATCATAATAGTGCCACACACAGATCATTTTAGCAATAAAATGTTAAAACATACATCTACTTCCATTCACAACAACTCATCATATTACGTTCTCATTCAACCTTGACAGGTATATATGTGAAAGTTGCATTGCAGTCCCGATAGCGCTCAGTCTTCAAGATTCTCACTTACATAGATAATAAAAAAATGTAACTAATGAGTGTTATTAGTCTATAAATAACTAATAAACAAACTAACACAAGAGAGCTGACTCTCCTGTTAAAAGAAAGCATTCTTATATTTCTCATATAATCTCTCATAAGAGCGCTATTTAGAAGTTATTGGCTTAGACTCGATAGCATCTCATTCTATCTCATCTCGTTCTTTGACAACTTTAAAACTATCCTTTGTGCGGAAAAATCAATTTATGTTTCTTCAACCCTCTACAACCTTTATATCACTCCGGGCCCTGAGTACAAAGGCCCAGTACTCTCAAGCATACACATTCAGTACCCTTTGAAACCATAAATCTAGACATGTGTTGCATTGCAGTACCCGTAATCTTCCACACTTCTTCGTGTTTAAGGAACTCAAAGGTGGAATTGTCAGGATCCCTCGGTGATGGAATGACCAGCTCACCAATCTAGAGTAAATGGCTCGTATGGAGTATGATACGATAAATCCACCACTTGACGCGTCCATTTACCTGTTAAAACAAATCACGATAAAGTAAAGGTGTAACACCCCAAATTCGGTTCACCCTCGTAAACCGAACCGGCATGTTACAGGCCCCGGTTAGGTCGGCTAACCCGAACCCAACGTGTGCGGATCTAATCTCCGCGTCTTAAGACGAAGATACGATTTGTCATGCATGCATGAATACATAAAACCCTAGCAGGATACTACA